>QVNW01001544.1:0-27750 GCA_014825475.1 Pseudomyrmex flavicornis
GAGCCATTTAAAAAGATTTAACAGCGTGTGCGTGTTCTAAAGACGTACGTGTATTCTGAAACGGAGATTCGAATCTCCAATAGTCTTGAATAAATAAACACTACGACCGGTCTTCGCGCGTTAACGATAGAGCAACGCGCGAGAGATCAGAATATAATCGTTAATCGTATAATTGCACATTTTAATAAGAACACAAATCAGCTTATACAAGGTATATTCCACACAAGCCGCAAGAAGAGATCATCTCGTCTCTTCGTTTTTTTTCTTTTTTTTTTTTTTTTTACGCAATGGAAATATTTTGGTATGGATTAGCTTTTTTGACGTGTTCCTCGGAGGAACCCGAACGGCCAGCAATCGGCCGCGATTGTGTTATTGAACGTGTTACATTCGATTCTAGAGAGTTTGTCTTGTTTCAAGATAAGTTTAATCAGCAAACACCGATTCGTCGCGAGACACACGTTGAATTTCGAGACTCGAGATGCAACAGCGGTTCAGATCTATATTTCTCCTCTCACACAAAAAATTAATCGAGTTCGCAAGATTGATTTGATCACGCGGTTGTTTTTGTTAAATTCAAATCTATTTTACATTTTAATTAAATTTCTTGAGATTTAAATTATAATAAATTGTTTGTTAAGTTCGAAGAATTTGAGATGTTTTTTTCGTAAAAAGGAAATGAAATAAATTGGATTTTGTTTTTTTATTTCTCGGAAAGAGACTTCAAAATTATTGGAAATAAATTCGAAACGAACGTTTTTATGTTTCGCGCGAGAAAGATAAGATCGATCGCTGTCGCACTCGAAGCCTCGAATCTTCGTCGAAAGAGAGAGAGAGAGAGAGAGAGATTTATGGATCGGAATGGTAGCACTCGTATTGTTTCACCGCAGACACAAGCGCGACACTCGCTCATCCTTTGCGCGACCGAGGAGGATTTATTATCCGCTCGAACTCGTGATACCACACTCCGCGTCGTGTCCTCCGTGTCGGAGACAGAGACGAGATTATTCGGATCCGCTGGCGATTCTCGTTTCACACTCGGATGCACTCCCCGCTTTCGCTTCGTGAGCTTTCTTCAGCCTCTTTCGCGAATCGACCTCTCGTCCGTCTTGTTGCATCTGTCGAATTGCGACGTGAGAGGTAGCGCGATTCCAGCTGAGCCCTGAATTTCGGGAAGAAAGTCCCTCGGTACCATCTCAAGGATCGGACCGGTTGTTTCTTTTTTTTTTTCCACTTTTCTTCGATTATTTCCGACCTTCGCGCTACCGAGATTTCTTTCTCTCGGTCTAGCGAAGGTCGAGCGACAACGCGCCGGCCTCTTCAGTTAAGTCCGTGCTCCTCACATGGTATCAAGAGCTCCGTTCCAGAACGCGGACGGACTCGCACGCACCCCTCAACTCGGCGGGCTGTTGCCCTCGTTCTCGTGCAGCACCGCCTCCACGGCCTTCTTGTACTTGCCCACGAGCTCGGGCAGATCGTACGCGATCGCCACGTCGAGCCTGTTGATCGGACAGCCGCGGAAGTACGTGCACGTGGAACTTAACAGCGGGAAGTCGTAGAGCGCATTCAGCCGGAAGAAGTCGCGGTAAACGTCCGGGTCGGGCAGGTCGTAGCGCGATATGTTAGTCAGGGTGCTCAGACCCTCGTAGATGTGGTAGTCCTGCGGGTTTTCGATTATCTTGTCGCTGATTTCCCGCTTGTTGCCGAAGAACGTCTTGTGATTGTAGTACGTCGTCAGGTAGCAGTCCACCATCTTCGCGTGGTTGCGCACTCGTACCTAGAGATCGAGGGAAGACCGAGTAGAGTCAAAGTTGTATTGCATTTTAGTTTATATATTTTTTTTTTTTTTTTTTATATTTGAAGGTTAGTTAGAGTTTGCTACTTGTTGAGTCGCGTTTTATAAAAATAAATTATTTGTTTAATATTCGGAATTTCTAAAAAAGAAAGTTGTTGCGTGTCAAGTCGAATTTTATCGTATTTTAGTAAATTAATTTTTCTTTAATGTTTGAGACAGGTTTTGCTTGTTGCGGAATCTAAAGTGAACTTACGGCGAATCTTCTGGCGCTCGCTATCTTGTGCTCGACCCTCTTGTTGATCGCGGTCCGTAAATCGCGAAGAAATGCGCGTTCTTGAGCGTACAGCAATCTGGTGGGCGCACCAGCTTCGTAGGGCAGTGACCACAACGACGTGGAGTACATTATCGGCGGTTCCGCGCTCGACATCAGCGGTGATATGTTCCAGATCAGGGCGCCCTGCACCCTCATGAGCTCCTCGGGCTTCACCTGATCGGCTTTGTTAAGAATGATACGCGTCTGTTTCGAAAGTTTATCTTAATCAGAATTGAGATCAAAGACGCGCCGATACTCTTTGTTATTTAATATATTCTCGTTAATATTTCCCATATATTTAATATATGTTATTGATATTCTCTTACTTGATATTCTCTTCCTTTCAACTGGTCGAGAATCGCTTCGGTTTCGGGCCCGACGTCCAACTTGGCTGGATCGTAGACCAAAAATATGATGTCCGCTCGATCGATGAACCACTGACACGCGTCGTTAAACGGAAACAAGCGTTGTACTTGCTTGCGTATCTCCAGAATTCCCGGAATTTCGACGATGTTTACCTGATAAAGAGAAAAAATCCCAGAAAGAGAGACTCTCCCTCGCAAATTAATTTTTGACTGATTTTTTTAGCGGTATTTCACAACTAATATGTTTACAGCGTGCAATTTGAGGATCCGTAAATTGTAATTGTTTATCGCAATTTGTTTTTTTACCTTCTCTAACAATTTTTTGTTAAGTCGCATGCCCCTGAGACGATCCAGCAGACCCTGACCGAACTTCTGTAGCCCCGAGAAGGTCCAGTCGGCGGCCAGCTGAGTGCCGTCGAGTACCTCCTCCTCTTCGCCGTGCATTATTATGTTGAAGTACGCCGGTGACGGCTCGGCTCCTGTGTCAGTTTTTCCAGTTGGCGATTTGCAACGCTCCTCTAAGCACTCTCTCAAACCACCTAAACACTATCTGTATATTCATGCATTTTCTAGCATGCTTTCTACATAGCTTAGAGCCTGCCGGCTATTTTGTGAGCGCAAAGCCAAAAACGAAAAACATATTAAACGTATCGCGCAATTCAATTTTACGCACCCGTCCTAAGGGCCATCGGTGTGTATTCGATGTCGAGTAGGTAATTGATGATCGATGACTTTCCGCCACTCCAGGGACCCAGAAAGAGCACCAGAGGCTTAGAGAATATCTCGGGATCTAACGAGAACAATTGTCAATCGAATATTTTAAAAAAAAAATCGATGTTTTTTATTTATTTATTTATTTTTTTTTAATTTTAGTTTTTAATATAAGGCTCGGGTTATTATTTAATTATATTTTCGTGTTATTATTGAAGATAAATTAAATGATTAAGTTAAGATAAAAATTAATAACCGGTTTTTGAATTACAAAACGTTCTCGCAAGATCGCTCACCTCCGAAGTGTCTGTTGCTCAAATCTCTGTACTTGTACATGGTCTCTAGCGGGTTTATGGCGTTATCGTAGAGTCTCTTCAGATCTCTAAGTATGATATCGGCCTCTCTTTGTATGGCTCGCTCCTTCTCCTCGTTCTCCTCGTCCACTTTCAGCAGTTGATTAATGTGATCCCTGGGTCGAAGGTTTTCCGGTATCTCAATTTCCTGAATCAGATCCTCCTCCGGTGTAGGTTCATGTTCCTCCTCGCTTGCGGCTGATGTAACGCAATTATATCACGAGTAATTAGTCATTATTGCGCACAACTGTATTATGTTATAAACACGGCGAAATTAGATTCCGCTTTACCTTCCTTCGTGGATTCGCCGCCCGCTTCAACCTTTTCTTCGCCTTCCGCTTCTCGTCTTCCGCGCGATTTTGCCTCCTCTTCTTCTTCGGATTTGACTCCTTCCTCCTCTGCAGATTTTGCTCCTTCTTCAGATCTGGCTTCTTGTTCTTCCGCAGACTTCGCTTCTTCTTCTGTCGTAGCCTTTTCCGCCGTTGCCTCTTCCGCGGATTTCGTTTCCTCCTCCGCCGTAACCTCTTCCGCGGATTTTGCTTCCTCTTCCGCCGTAGCTTCTTCCGCGGATTTCGTTTCTTCTTCCGCCGTAGCTTCTTCCGCGGATTTCGTTTCTTCTTCCGCCGTAGCCTCTTCCGCAGATTTCGTTTCCTCTTCCGCCGTAGTCTCTTCCGCGGATTTCGTTTCCTCTTCCGCCGTAGTCTCTTCCGCGGATTTACCTTCCTCTTCTTCCGCAGATTTCGTTTCCTCTTCTACGCCTTCCGAACTCGCGTCTTCCGCGCTTTCTTTTTCTTTCTCTTCATCCACAGTTTCGGTGCTCTGCGCTTCCTCCTCGGTTTTTCCTTCATCACTCACCGCTTGATCTTCGGTCGACTCGGTGCCTTCCTCGGTTTTATTATCGTCTCCTTCCGCGGACGCTTGCTGAGCCTCCGCCTCTTCCTTGGACTCGACTCCCGCATCTTCGGTGATTTCTTTGGATTCCCCTTGCTCCTCCACGCTCTCGGTTTTCGATTCCTCCCCCTTGTCTTCCTCGGATTTCGTTTCGTCTACTGTCGCCTCCTCGGATTTCTCGTCTTCCACCTGCGCTTCTTCGTCGGATTTCTCCTCGCTGGGCTTCTCGCTTTCCTCTTCGGATTTTGCTCCCTCTTCTTCGCTTTCGATCACCTTCTCGGTGGAGTCGGCCTGTTCTCCTTCCTCACTTTCGGTCGCTTCGGCGGATGCATCTTTTGCCTCTTCTGTTTCTCCTGCGAGAACGATAATGTGCAACATACTTTTCTTCGATATATTTTCAAAAATATAAAATTCCAAGCATTTTTTATCAAAGCATCGATGAGATTTTACCTTCCTGAGCAGTTTCAGCGGTCGCGGCTTCCTCGCTTTGTTCAGTTCTCTCTTGTTCGGATTCTCCTTCCGCTTTTTCTTCGCTAGCGTCGGCTTGCTCCTCGGTCGCTTCCTTGCTTTCTTCGGCGGTAGCCGCACCTTCCTCTATCGATCCTTCTTCGACCGTGGCCTCGCCTTCTTCTTTCGAAACGTCGTCTGCTGCCTTGTCAGCCTGTAAAACGTTTTTTGTACGAATCTTCACGGAGTGTTTGAGAACACTCCGTGCATTGTAAAATTGAGTTCAATGACGGACAGTTTTATCGAGATGAGATATTTTGTGAATTAATTAATTTAAAATTAATACAATTAGTTTAATTAATTGAAGACCTTACTTCCTCGGTCGCAGGAGACCCTTCCTCGTGGCTCTCTTGACCGACCTCGACTCCGACCTCTGCACTGGTCTCTTCCAAAGATCCTTCAAACGAAATATTCTAGAAATCGCTGTGTTCCAGCCGAGTATTTCGCCATCATCTACCATTACCTGTGCCGAGGTCTTTGAGCGCCTTCTCGATGTACGGTCGACATAGGTCCTCGGACGGTATCCGTTCCAGCTCGTCCTCGCTTTGCACTCCTGCGAGTTATTTTCAAATATTTGACGTGTGTTTTTAGAAAAATCTTCAAAGAAGATTAGAATAATTTAAAATTACTATTTAAAACATTTTTTTGTATGTCTGTTTTGCAAGAGTTAAAAAATTACTGAAGATTTTTTTCAAAACATTTGAAAATTCGAATAACATTGTTCTCGCATAATGCGAGATACATTTTCCGCAGATTCCTCGTGCGAATCGAGTGCACGTGTTCGCGTTCGTGTTTCGCGACCGCGATTATTCATCCGTCGATATTTATCCGTCAACGGTTCATCCGATATTCGCGATATCGGGCGGCCGACGCAAACGGATACCACAATGGGTTTCGCCGAGATGAGATATTTACATTGTTCGCGTTTCATTCGGTTGCCAGAAATTGTCCGACAGCATCAAAATTCCCGTTGCTTGCGCGCGCGCGTGTATTAAAGCGCGTGTGCGATCGGTGCCAAAAGAAATCCGCGCGCGGTATTAGATAACTAATCCCATTGCGACGCGCGCGGTGAGTTTAACGCCACGCGACGCGACGCGACCACCAACCCCCGAAAATATCTGACCCAGGTGACGCAAGAACTTGTCAAAGTTATTACGCACATGAGCAAATACCGCGCACACGTTGACAGGTGTTCAGAAACGCGACTTGTCATTCCGATGTGTATGACGAAAGATTCACCGAACGTCAGGCGCGCGCAAATCGAACCGTGCGGGATCTCGAATAGAATTTCCGTTCTTTTTCTTGTCGAACGACCGATTTTTTTTTTCGAAAATTGTTTCCAAACTCGAAATCGATAAACAGCGAAAGATACAATAACTTTTTTGAACAATAAAAAAACCTGTTTCGGATGTAAAAGCGATCGCAATCTGTTTGCGAGCGAGAACGCGAAGAAACACGAGAACGGCGGAATTTCGACCGAAGTTAAACGTCGATATCATCTTTCTAGGCGGGTACCTGGGACGCGGCCGGCTTCTAAGTTTAGCGGCGGGTAGGCGGCTTTGAGCCGGAGACTCAGAAATATTTATATATTAGACGAGCGAATATCGTATTTTTATCGTGTCTCCGCTTACGAGGGAAAAGATATATATACGAGTTGATTAATTAATTACGTGTGAAATTTCGACAAATTCTGATGACACAAGATTTTTTTTTTTTCTTCCCTTTAAGTGCGCTCCTCTGTAGTGATGGAGCGTAGGGCTTCAACACAGCATCTCTAGCGTACTCTCATTCTCCATAATGTATCATTGGTCACTACATTTGGCCAGAAGATTCGGCAAACCTTCCTGAAGCTTTTTTTGATGAATGCTTCGATTCTTTGTAGTTCTTTCTTGTTAAATCTCCATGTCTCACATCCATAAAGAAGCATCGATTTTACACAAGCTTCATACACCCTGAGCTTGGTATTTCCACTAAGTGCGGTGATCCCCAAATCTTGTGTAGTCTGCCATATACTTCTTTTAATTTGTTTAAATTTTTTATTTTATCGGGGTTTTTTTTTTATATAGAGAAAATTCGAATTTTACGCTTTTCGCACGAAAATGTTCGCAATCGCAATCTGCGAAATAAAAAAAGACTCGCACCCTGTGCCAATTTGGTTCGAACACAGCTGTTCGAGGTTTTGGACGCCGCCGCTAGTTACGTACGTAAACACGAGAAGTTCCGTTTCACGGAGTATATTACCTCCTCGATTCTTGCTATATCTCATCGTTATATCACATATCGCAATTTCTGGCACGGAACCTTCGATTCTCTCTGTCGCTCTTGCAGCTTCTGCCGAATGTTTTCGCATTTTTGTTCTCAAAACACATTCGATAACTTTTCTCATATCGGAACATTGAAGCGTATTTCTCTTTCTCGTCGCAAAAGCGGCGAACGTTTGTTTTCGCACGATGACAATACAAAAAAAAAAAGATACGATTGATCGGGTCAGCGCTTCGATTTTATATCGCGATTTTTGTGCTGATTTTTCGAAAAATTCAGATTTTATCTTGACTTGTCGAGAGGATTTTCTGTTTCTGAAGAATCCGCGTTGCTCCTGTCGAAGTAATGCGATAATGTACGAATTTTGCGTTACGAATGATAGAACGAGATGTACACAGGCAGCTGTCGTTTGGCACGCGCAGCTGCGTCGGATAAAGATAGAACCTCCGCAAGTCTTGTTCCTTATAGTCTATGATATGTATAGCGTTTTGTCGTGTTTAGTTGTAAGAAGTTTTGTCTTTTTTTTTTTTTTTTTTTAAATCGTGAAATTTCGATTTTATCCGCATTTTTATTTCACAGGTTTTCTCGACAGGTCTTTCGAAAAATCCGTTCTTCGAAATCGCTTTCGACAGGCGATGGTACACGCCGCGTACGGAAATCGAACGTTCGGATTGTCGCGCAACATCGACGGGGAAATGAATTCGTTCGCGCGGATGATTTATCGTACGGAAAAGAAAAATCGAGAATCGAGTTTGCGAACTCGAAGTTCGTAATTAGAACAATTCGCGTTTTCTCGGGGACTTCGAAAACGAGGCTGGCACGGATTTATGCGGTTTCTTATGTAATTATCGCGCGGGTTGATGACAGCCAACTCCCATCGATTCCCAAAATAACAAATCCTTGAATCAACATTCGGGACTTTTATTTAAGCTCTCCGGGACGCGCGTCGTCGCGCTGGGCGCCTCTTCAGTCGTCAGCGACGTAAATCATGCGGCTATTGCGAAAAGCAAAATATGTTTGTCTCGAAATGCAAAATATTCAAATAACGATATTTCGTATACAACTGATTGTATTTTAATTGAGACGGATTTTTCGGATTTGGAAAACAATTTATGTATTTTTTAAATATTGCTTTCAGCAAATTACTCGATTAATAGAAAATACGAAAACTTGCTGAAAACTAAATCAGATGCAAGAAGATAAAACACGCAGGAATTTAATTTTATATATAAAAAAAAATTATCTAATTATCTAATTAGAATTCTCAATGATACTCAAATGATGGACCGAATCGTCGATGCGCGTAGAGGCGAGAAAGCTATTGGAGGTTGATGACGCGCACTTTACGTAACATTGACCTTCGTATTTGTCAATCGTCACAGCTTCTCATCAACGTCTCATCCTCTCATTGTCACGTCGACAATCGATGTTAATCGCCGGTTTTTTCTATTTTCTTCTTGTTACGACAAGATCCGCCCCGTTTGTTCTCATCTTCCTGTTCGTCCACAAGTTACTTCTCACATTTGCGTTACGGCAATCGATTCCGATCTTTCGACGACATATTTTTGCATCGATAGTAAAACCTTCGAGACGAGGTAGATTGGAGAATGAGACGTCGATCGAAAACGAACTATCGACGAAACGGAGTTGTACGCGTTCCATTGAGAGACCACGCGGAGGGGGGGGGAGGAACGCTAGAAAATTCGCTGCGGAGTTTTAGGTCGTCGATTTTACTGACCTTGTAAGGCGACGGCTAGAAGGCCCAGAAGGAGGCCCACGACGAGCGCGGGTCTCATTCGCGCACCCGTCATCATCCCGTCGCACTAGACACTACCGCGGTCGGCCGGGGCCAGGGTTCTGGCGCGCGCACAGCTCGGTCCTCTTTTCTCTCTCACTTCTCAATCCCGTCGTCGCCCTCGGCTCCGACTAGCCCGCGAGGCACTGGCATTGTAACTACCGCCAAACCCCGAGAACGCCCCTCTCTTCTGTTTCTCTCGCTTCTTCTTTTTGCCTCTTCTTCTTGGAGACGGCGGTCGTCGTCGTCTCGGTCGTCGGTTTTTCTTGCTTCCACCACCTTCTTACCTCGTTGTCATCGGCACCCCCCTCTCTAAACCACGTGAGGAACTTCCGACGGATACGGAAGTTTGTGTGTATGTGCCGCCGCTCTTGTTCGAGCAGCAGCTTCGCTATATCGAGTGCGTCATTAAAACGCCGCGGCCAGAGTCGACCCGCGATCGACAGCTGCAAGGGCTGTTGTCTATCGGCGAGTGTGTGCCACTCGCTTCGACGATATTTGACGCGTCCGATTTGGTCTCGCGTCCGGAACGGTCCACCACCAATTCGGTCAACACCCGACAACTATGACGGATTTTGATCAAGGTCTTTATTTCTCCCTACCTGGCAGTCTGACGTGGAACGAAAAACGCGTAATGTTTCGAGGACAAGGGAGAGAAGGATGTCTCGATGATGAACCGAGCGGCGCGGTTCTTATTTTTACGATGATTTACGGAGACGCAACGTAGATCAAGGTCGCTCGTTTCATCGACGGATCGAAATAGGTTTGATGCAACGTTTTGAGATGCGAAAACGTGGTTTCACTTTTTGAGAGAATTCAATTTAGACATTTATCTTCCATTACTTTTCCATGTGGATTGTTATTATCCTTGAAAGAAAAAAAAATACATAATCAGAGTTTTCCATTAGCTTTGAGCAATTGAAAAATTTAGAAAGATACTGTTCTACTTTTTGGTTTTAATTTTTCGCGCGCGGTAAATGAAAAAAAAAAAAAAAAGAAAAATGGACCGTTTCGGAAATTGTTATCTTCCAAATTTAAAGATGAACCGTATTTTGCATTATTTTAGATAAGAGATCGGGAAATACGTAATCAAGCGTGAATTATTAAAATTTAAGTTGGTCTTTATTTGAGCGTGTTCGATATTCGTAGGGAATATTCCGCGATTTCTCGACTCTCTCTCTCTCTCTTTTTTAAAATTAATGTGCCGTGATTAGAAAATTTCGCCGATTATATCGTCGCGCGAGTAAAAATATCTCGACGGTCCGGTGCTCGTCGCGCGAGATTGCAATCTAGAGACGAGCGGCCAGGTAAACCGCGTCTTGATCTCGCCTCGCTACTAAACGAACGTCACATCTCGCTAACCTCACCCTCTCGTCGTAGTTTCTACCGCCACCTACCCAATTTTTTTTTTATTCATGACGAAAGCACGTCATCGTCTATTTTCTACCGGTTGCGCGCTTTCCATCGTCCGCCGAACTGTGTGTGTATGTGTGTCGAGATTCGGAAAAGCGCTCGGATGTGCTAGAATTGTCTTTTCCTTCTTGCTGTTTTTTTTTTTTTTTTTAAGCAAATCGGCTTGACAAAAATTTGAGGAAATATTGATTTTTAATTTATGACGATTAATTTATCGCGCGCGGAAAGGAAGAAGATCATCAAGATGCGCTTTGCTCCGAAGCGAGCGGGCGAAGTGCGACGCTTTTGTAGAGAAGAGAAATGAGATTCACCGCGAAATACGCGTGCACAGACGCAGAGAGGATCGTCAGAACCGCGGCGCCTTTATATTTAGAAGCTCGGGTCGCGTCCGTATAAGGTGGCCTGCCGTGCAAAAGTCCTCTCTTTCCCTCTCTCTGTCTGTCTCTTTTCCTCTGTCTTCCCGCGCTCTCTCTCTCTCTCTTTTTTTTCGAGAAACTTTTTCGCGAGGAAATGATTTGTGTTCGATCAAGAGTGATGATGGTGTTGCACACTTAACGCGGGAAAAATAACAATTAATTTTTCTCGCTTCTGGCGAGAGGGGAAACGATCCGAAAAGTTTTTCAAACGCACATGTTTTGTGTATCTTATTGGAAAAATTAATTTCTCTTCGAATTAAAATTTTTCGTTGCACGTGCGAAAAGAGAACATTTCAGTTTTAACTCTCTGCGACTTCGCAAAGACGATTTCTGCAAAGCTTTGTTATTTCAAATGGATATTAATTGCTCTTGGGAAAAATGTTTACTTCACGCATGTGTATACATTTGTTAAAAACCAATTCGATGTTTCGTTCGCCCCGATCGGGGAATTTTCGCTTTGTTATTATTCAATTCTCGATGTTCGATAATTCCGCGCGATTGCGATTGTGCGATGAGCGATAATTAATTAACGTTACATTTATATGTATCGCGCAACGCTGTCTCTCTTCGTTTCTTTCTTTCTTTCTCTGTAAAACACAGCGGGATTACGAACATCGGGATAACGAACATCGACGAGCAAATGGACCGTATCGCGATCTAATAATAAGCTCGTTAATTGCACGTGCTCTCACAATATGTCCACTTCGGCCGGGCGATGTTTCGCGTCATTATAATTTAGAGTTTTTGGACGCGGTCCTAAAGACCGCATGGGTAGCTCTTTTTTTCTGCGAGAATCGCCCTACTTCGCTTAAGCCTAAGTTTAGACCGAACTTTGCGCACTTGTCGTCAAGTTCACAGCCTCGCGATCATTTAACTCACGCAAGTGCCGCTTTTTAAAGCGCTCTTCCCCCCCCCC
Organism: Pseudomyrmex flavicornis; assembly: GCA_014825475.1. Lineage (NCBI taxonomy): Eukaryota > Metazoa > Arthropoda > Insecta > Hymenoptera > Formicidae > Pseudomyrmex > Pseudomyrmex flavicornis. The sequence continues at coordinate 11,735 of QVNW01001544.1, forward strand.
CGCTCACTTGTGTGTCTTTGTAACAGTATTGTATCCCCAATGCATGTCATATTATTATTGTGTTAAATTATTTTTTTTCTTGTTACACTTTTACTTCATGTATGTATCTAGGCGCTTTAGGAGATATTATCGCCCTTTAAATAAACCTACATTCATTCATGTCCCCGGCCTGTTTTTTCACGCATGTACAAACAAGTGTGTGGCTTTTCACATTCGGTGTGCGAACTAACTGTTAGGTAAGAATTAATCTCGGGAGGACGCGCGAGAGGATATACTATTACGTAAGACAATTGCAAATTGCACACATTAGGCCCGAAAGATAGAGGAACACAAGAGGAAGAAGGAGCGGAAGGCGCTGGAGAAATTGGAGCGCGAGAGGCACGAGAGATTGCGAAAAGCGCAAGAAGACGCTAAAGCTCGCGCGGAGAACACGCGTACCTCGCAGACGGACGGGGACCCGTATTCCGGCAGAGAGGGAGTGTTCTATCAATTCCTCAAAGATCCCGATGTGATTGAGGCGTTCCGGGTGAGTGAGAGAAAGTTCAGTTTCTCTCGGGAGTGAGAGTATTTACTCAAACACAAAGTCGTCTGCTCTCTCTTCGAAAGTATCTAAAAAGGCGTTGATTTGTTTTTTTCAGAATTTATTAATACACTCGCGTTTAATTTACACGCGTTGACTTGTTTTGTCAGAATTTATTAATCTACTTGCATTTATTTTACACGAGTTTAATTTTATAATTAATTTTATACAAACTCTTTTTTCGAGTTTCTTGATCGCGGCGATATTCAATTGCTTGCTCAAATATTCCGAGTTTTTCCAGTTGCAAAACGACGAGAGACGATAGATGTAAAGATTTCAATACGAAATTAAGTATAATTAAACGTATAATTGCGTCGATATGATTGCAACATTTTTTTTTTGCGAATGTCTCACGCTCGACACGACTCACATTATTCTCTTCCTCTTACGTGCAAATCTACAGGATCCGTCAGTGGCGGAGGCCTTCAAGGATATCTCGACGAATCCGACGAACCTTTTCAAGTACCAGAACAATCCCAAGATAATGGCTCTCATTAATAAGATGGCCTCGAAATTCGGCGGCGCCGGCGGCATGCCGGGTGGAATGAATTTCCCCGGCGGCATGCCCGGTTTCCCCGGCGCCGACACAGGACGTCCCACCAACCCCCCGGGACCCCAGGACGACTGCGGTCTCGACTAAATGCCACGGACTCCCGCGACAAATCCAGCTGGGAACGCGTCGCGTTCATTTTGATTAGTTGACTCATTAAAGGCTGATTTATGATATACGTATAATTTTAATTCTTACGTCGATAAATTGCGCTAAACAAAGAAAGAAGGGAGAATTGTCAAGTGAAGGAAATTTAAGAGATCGATTTAACGATGTAATAGATTTAATCCTAGGATGTGTCAACAGAACATCTTGTCAAATACTTAACACGTTGAACGCCCAGAAATCGGATGTGGTTCCCACCAGAACCAAATCATTAGTCATAAAAAAAATGTCTCTCTTTACTAACAAATTAATCAAGAAACAAGGATCTTAAGAGCCGAATACTTGATATATGTGTAAAATGTATATTTTTAAACGCGTGGACTAACACACATAGCAATTTGAAATTTAATTTTGAAAATTCTCACGTTGGACACGTTTAAAAATATATGTTTCTTCAGTGTTTGGTTTTTAAGATCGTTATTTCTTAGTTCGATATCTCATAATTAGTTTTGTACGACATATTAAAATTGTTCCTATTTAATAATCCTGCAAATTGTTCATAAAAGTGGTTTCACTTGGATGAATATAACAGAAGGACAACGGGAAAATTCACTCAGATATACGGGCAATGTGTTAAGTTGTGTACCTTCGTAATTTTCAGTCCGGCTTGAAGTTTCTCAGATCTATTTTTTTTTTTTTTCTTTATTGTTACATTAGGTGTGCGCTTAACTCTGTTTTTCAATCGAAGAATATATATACGTAGGATTAAATGCGGAATTAAGGAAAGAATTGAGTCGAATTACAGTGTCTACTAATTTACATTCTAAAAATATTTCGCACTCTGGCTCTTAATGACCCTTAGTGCTCTTTTCTTATTCAAATAAGAATGTTTGTCTCGAAGGTGTAACGGACGCCTTTAATGAGTTAAAAAGCGTTATTCTAAGTTTATATCTCTCTCGCTCTATATGGAATATATATGTAAGGTCAGATACATACGAATAGCATGTACCAGTCTGTATCCTCGAAAGAACGTTCTATTGTGAATCAATATAGTTTGTTATACATACACACAGAGCGCTCTTCGTGTTTTTTTTTCTTTTTTAAAGACAAATTTTTTTACTCGTGTGCTGTAATTTTACTGCCCAATGTCCTTTTTCGTTCTCGTCAGTAGCTTTACAGCAGGCAGGTGTGTTTCGAAGTAACAAGGTCGACATTTAACACGTAAGTATTCTTTATTTACTTGGTTACATTTAATTTCAGTTTATATATTATCTCGTTTATATAAACATTTATACACATTACTGTTACAAAGAGCAAACCAAATTGTAATCTCGCGAAAATAAGTTGGAGATTTATTTATCGAAAAGCAATTGTCGTTGATTTAAAACCGATGATTGTCGAATGATTCGTGACTTTGTTCGAGAGATAAAATACGATAATAAGACCAAGCGCGAAATAGATATAAACTCTCGTGTTGAAACACTCGTAAAATATGCATGTAATATGCGACTTGTTACGTTCCAAAGGGAGTTCAGCAGCGGAACTCCATTTGTCAGAATTAAATCTCGAGCTTCATAAATCAAGTCTTTATTACACGACGCATACGCGATAAGTGATCAAAAGAAACGCCGATGTTATTGCCTCTTCGTAATTACGCTGACGTAATTAACGTTCGCGAAACAATCATTAGTGAGCAAGCAATTTCGAGAATGAAGAGGGAGAGGGATTTAAGATTCTCTCTCGAATTTATAATACATAAACATCGATTTTGTGTACATGTGTGTGTGTATGTGGTGTGCGCGTGGTTGATGAAAATAAAATATATAAGTAAAATTGAATGAAAATAAGTAAACGTGGGTACGATCGACGGTAGATGGTAATTTTCTTTCAATAGGATTTATATAAACATATATATATATATATATATAAACACATTTATACATACGATAAAATTACTTCGACGCGAATTCTCACTCGTGAAATTGAAGTTAAATAAAAAGGTACGTAAACAAACAATGAGGTGGAAAGAGCGAAAATATAGGGAACACACATTTTAAAAGGTTTAAATCCAATATATTTATCCAGATATAAGCAGAGTTATATAACGCCGGATTATTATATTCCAATAAACGGAGTTCCACCGAGGATTCTGTGTGTTATCCTGTCAGATCCATATATAAAATGTTTGCAATAAATATGTACAAAAATATATTACGCTCGCGAGTAATAATTACAATTTTCTCTTTCACTCTCTTTCACACTTTCTCTTTCTCTCTCTCTCTCTCTCTCATTTTGTGTTAAGTATTAAGAATAGAAAGCATTGCATCGTTCTTGCGAACGCAATGCAATCCCGATGGCTCTCGCGATTAGAGACGACGGGGAGGGAAATTGTTATCGTCGTCCGCTCGTTTAAACGCGATTGTTAATTTGTACACTATTAAATATGGATAGCGTGAACTTAGAATCTAGAAATATTGCACGTGAAAAACCGAAAAAACGGCGTGTGTCGCGCACTCGCAAAAGACGAGTTCTTCTCTTGAACAGGAAGAGCGTCTCGCTTCAGATACGGAGAGATTAGAAATCGGAATCTGCTCGTTGTCGCGCGTTGAAAGCGACGAACGCGATTCGCGCGGATCCTAATTATATGTGGAACCTTTTTTTTGCATTTTTTTCTTTTTGTAATAAAATTAGTCCGTCACAATTGCAGAGGCAAATAAATGACAGATCGATAAATCCGCATGTTAGAATCTAAAATAAGAAAATATCGAAGAAAACCTGACAGTGTGAAAATTTTTGATAAAGCAATTTCTTTGCCCCTTCAATTTGTAACAGTCGAGCCTCTGAACAATGCGAAATTCCAAAACAAAAACACGGAAAAATTAGAAGCGCTTCTTCCGTGTTTTCTTTTTTTTTTCTCTCAAAACTTTCGCTTTTTGTCACACAATATCACTACGTTCTTCTGAGCATATGCAAGTTGGGGTGCCATGGCACTTTCCTGAAGGTCGACGCTCTCGTGTCCTCCTCGGGCGACAGATTGTCTTCGTTGGCCTCGTCGATCGACGCCCGCATAAGATCGGCGTTGCCGCTCAGCACGCGTCGGTGTCGCGTCGTGTCCGTTCGCATGTCGGCGTTCCAACCACCGGGATCGCTCAGTACTCGACGGTGTCGTTTGTCGCGATGACGGTGGTGATGATGATGGTGGTGGTGACGTTGGCAATGGTGGTGGTGACGGTGATGGCGTTGCTCGGTCGTCAACAACGCGTCGCACTCCAGACTCGGTAGACGGACGGGTAAAACGGGATTCGGGTCCAGGTACAACCAGCTCGCGCTGTCCACGTACGGGAGAAAATGCATCGCGTCCAGCGACAGCGAATTCGGATACAGCAGCCGCTTGTAAGCGTATCCGTTGTCCGCGGTTTCCAGCATCACTCTCCTGGGACAGCGAGGATCTTGTACGCCGGGACGCGGTCTGTCGAGAGATTACGCGCGATTACGTGAATGGATAAAAAACAAAGTGCAGATAAATTTTCTCGTAAGAAAAAATAGAGAGACATTTCAAGATAAACGTTTCAATAAACCTGCACGAAAGTCTGCGCGAGATTCCGCGTTGTCAGTTGAGAGGATGCTCTCCGCGCGGCGTTCGGTAGCACTTGTTCCACGCCTCCAGCAGCAGCACGCAACTGTGGAACCTGTAGAAGATCAGCAACGGCAGTCCGATCCTCGACAGCACGCCCCAGGCGAGAACGCCGAAGAAACGCAGTTGCAGCTCCTGCGACAGCCAGTTCTGCGTGATGACGGTGTCGAAGGCCCAGAGCACGGCGTTGCTGAACAGCAGGAAGGTGATCACTTGGCGGCCGGGTTTTGCCAGCATTTGAAAGCGCGTGATGCACGAGCGGCGGGACGTCTCGGCTATCAGCGTGCTCTGCGCGAAACACTGAATCAGTTGCAGAATCGACGTTGACAGCAGCATGATGTGTCGCGCCCGGGTGTCCTCTGTCTCGTCCTGATCCAACGTCGCCAGCGAGCACGCGCACACCACGATGGTGAAGACCGAGTAGAGCTGCACCCCGAAGAGCGACACGTTCGACAGAAGATTATCGAGAGCGGCCGGTGCTCTCGTCACCACCGAGATCTGGCGCACCTGCACCAGGCCGCTCGCGGTCATTAGACTGCTCAGCGTCAGAATGCCGATGAGAGTGCCGCACGTGAGCCAGGACAGCGTGGCAGACGGAAAGTTCTCGTCTTCCCGCACCACGAGGAAGATGAGAATCACTACGATACCGGCGACCATGCAGAGAATACCCAGAAAAAGGCCCTTGCTGGAACCGTCGCAACCCACCCGGGTGTGACTGCTGAGATCCTTGCTTCCGTGGAACTTCTGTTTGACCAGCCGACTCCGACCGACGTTCTGACCCATCACGAAAGTCACCGCCGCTGCGATCAGACTAAAAAACGCGTGTGAAATTAAAGAAAACTCGTGAAAATTAGCAGGGGGTGGGGTAAAATTCGCGCGGGAATTTTACGGGAAAGTAACGTACCTAAATTGCACGATGAAAGGATATAGAAAGGGCATGCTCGACGTCCACAGTTGTCCCAACGTGTTGGTGTTCAGACACTCTTGCAGCGCGATGACTTGCGAGATTTGCTCGTTCGAAACGGGCTGATAAGGCTTGAACGTCTTCGTCGCTGTCTCTTCTGAAACGAACGAATCGTTTTTCCAATCGATCGCAGCGAGAGAAGTTTATATATCGTCTAGAAGACACGCTACCTATCAGATCCCGCGACTGTCTCGTCAGAGATCCGGGGAATCCTCGCAGATTCAACGGAGACACCGACGTTTGTTGTTCGTGTTGCGCCAGATGCACGAAGTACGTCCACTCTTGCGCGGAATCCCAAATCACCAGACGCGCCCAGACCGCGATATTAGTAGCTGCGAGATGCGTGAAACCGAATCTGGCCGCCAGACCGAAACGCTCGACAAGAACCTAAACAATCGCGAAGATAAATAAGAATTTTTTTATTAATTTCAAAATTTAATTTCTTAAGAATTTTTTAAAACATTTTTCAGGCAAATTTTTTATTTCGGTAAAATCACATTTAAGTGAAAAAAGTACACGTGATTTTCGAAAGTTCTCTTCGTTCAAGCGCGTTCGGTGTACGCGATGATGATACACGGTCGTCGACGCAGCAAAGCGTAACGAAGAAAAACGCGTTCACGCATTGTCTGATTGTATTGTTACCGAGCTCGGCGTATAATGGCAATGATCTCGAGATCGATGCTCACTTGCGAGTTTACGAAGAGAAAGTGCATCTGCAAGAAGGTGAATAAGCCGTGCAGCACCGGGTGGACGAAGACGACGTCGGTCAGACACTCGGCGCCCTGCATCATCGAGTGCATCGCCATCTCCAGACCGTTGAAGACCAATGTCGCCAGACCGAACACTGGAAAAAAAGATCACGCGCGTGATTTTTCACCGAAGCTTGAGACGCTGAATTAGAATTTTTTTTAAATTTTTATTGATACGAAATGCACAGAAATGCGAAACAAATTTCGGAAGGCAGATATTGATCGAGGGAAAATTTAAATCGAAGTTGTTTACAAGATAATTATCCCGTTAACTGGATATTTACAGAAATAATCATTAGATGTAGATAACAAGCGTGTAAATATTGAACAATTCTCAATGTTTCAAGTATTTTTTAAGATACGTTTTTAAACATTAGTTTCTAACTTAAATACTTCGATAGAAATTAGTTCTCTAATAAATGTCCGGTGCTAGTTATCCGGTCATTAAGATATTTTCTTTAAACAACGACGAAATAAAGTATGCGTAAAAATAGTATGCGATAAAAACGGGTTTTCTCGCTCGACCGGCGGATTAGTCGTTGATTCACTTACGGAGAGCGCCGACGCGGATGTAGAAACTGGTCGGCGCGGTCCTGGACCTGGAGATGTGCGCCCGTTTTAACGATCCGAATCTGGTGAGCGACGCGCCGCCGAGTTCCGCGTCGCCGAGTCCGCCACCCCGGCTCAAACTGTTGCAACTGTCAATCAGCACCCAGATGTAGATGCCGATGATAACGGCTATGCTGCCTACGTAGAGGTACATGAGAAAAACGCCCTGGGGAAAGAAAGAAAAAAACGATCGTCGAATCATTACGCGACTTGTCACTTAGCGAACGCGTGCCGCTCGTTATGCAAACAACGGGAATGACGTCGGGAATGTAATTTGCGATCGGGTATCGTCATGAGAGCGCGAGATGCGATCGCCTAAAGCCCGATGACATGACGTTTCGACATGGCGGTTCTCGTCACTTATGCACGAATGAAAGTTCCTCGACCGCGATCACGCGCAGACCGTGATCTCGGATCACACTCGTTACGCTCGATGCGGTTCCTGTTATCTCGGACCGCTACGCGTTTTAATTTCGATCGGCCTTCTCGAGGTCTTCCGGACGTTAATATACGCGCGCATATAATAAGCATACGTTCTATTTTTGAACAATTATATCATATTTCGAAATAACAATTTTAAATTGGGGATTACGATCTAGGCGCTTGTGCGCGTTCCGAATATATAAATCCAGATACAAATTAATTCCGTTGAAACGAAGTACTGTTATGTTACATTGGGATAAAAATACTGTGTAGGAAACTAGCGTTTCTGAAGGGTCTCGACTCGAGAGTTTATAGCTCAAGATCGACACGTGTACTTTTCCCCGACTCGTGCGAAGAAGCAACGGCACTGTAAATCCGTAACAACGTTATCTTCGACAGTTCGAACGTGCGCGCATTTTATTTTCGAGCGATCTTAATTCCCGATAAAAAAATAAATTTGTACAATCGCTTACTTGCAAACTGAGCAGAGGCACGGGCGTGTCCATGACCTCGGCCAAGCACACCGCCATTGTCAGCACGACGATCAGCTCGCCGTACACGTTCGACAGGACCACCCATAATTGCGAACTGCCACAAAACAATTAATGACCGGTCGTATTAAACACGTAAAATAATTCTTAATTCGAAATCGCACACATATAATTAATTGCTTCTTTTAATTGCTTCTTTTAATTGCTTCGAAGTATGGCGATTGCGTCAAAAGATAGACTTTTAAAAGATATTATTTTCCTTCACGTTTTCAATGAAAGAAAGTAGAATATAAGAAAAAAATTAAATTGAAAGATATAAATTACATTCACTCCATAAACTGAATAAAAAATTAGCATTAAAAAAATTCTCCACGTGAGATACGCTCTGCGAGCGCGTAAAAATGCGGTCTCGTGGTCCTTACTAGGGTTCCGAGTGATCCAGCAAGTCGTCGGGCGACCTGGTTCTCGCCAGAATTCTGGAAACTAGAGACCTCGCCGGCTGCGCCGAGGTGGATGCCCGCGCGGGCGACTGGTCGTCCTTGTCCTTGGTCTTGTCACCCCGGCTGGGGCCACTACCGCCCGGCGCGCCCTCCACGGTGCCACCCGTTGTACTTCCGGTCTCGTTCAAGCTGTCCTTGTCGTGCTGCTCATTGCTCGCTGCAAGAAAGGAAGGGTGAGGGTGAAAATGTATAAATGTATCGCGCGTAACGTATTATGAGCACAATGTGCGCACGGCCGGAAAAGTAGGGGAATCTCACTTCTTCGCTACTTTCTTTCTTTGGTCTGTGCCGGGTCGCGTCACAGAGAGAAACGTGTGTAACTTTCGCTGAAAGAATTTTACACACGTTTATCTCCGCGCGCTCGTAGCGAGAATAGCGCCCGCGGAGCTAAAACAAAAAAAAAATCAGTCGCGAGATTCGTTAGATGTCTTGCGACAACGATTGCGTCACGTTCGCCACGTGTGCGCCGCCGCTTGAATTCCGCGTAAAGAGAAATAAGAGCCTAATTGCGCCTGATTTTAATGGCACTTGTAATTTTAGCCAGTCGCTAATCATTTCTTCGTCAATATCGTGACAAATTCGAAAGTGTCCGCAAAATGTCGATTTTTTTTTCTCGCTGGCGAATTTTTTTTCGCGTCGAATTTACAGCCGGCTGAATTAAAAATCGCGCGGAGAGAAGGCGGTCGTAACTTTTGGCAATTTTGATTAACCGTAAATCAAAGTAAATTACACACGCTCGGCGAAAAGAAGCCGCGAAGAAACGTGCAATTCTTCTTAACGCGCACGTCTTTGATTTCTCTTTCCATCTTCAAATATTTTTTTGTCAGTCATCGCGGACAATGAAGCTGTAGAAAGCTGCGCGTAATTTCGTCGGATTGACTGTAAGAGGTGTCAGAGGAGGGAGGGGAAAGAAAAGAGGAATAAGGAAGGACTCGTGAAAACTACTTTCGATGTATCACTCATGTCTTTATTATCTTGAGTCTTCAACAACAATTTCTTTGACGCGCCATTGTTCGCAATGAAATCGGCGCTGCGCGCTCGAAACGTTCGAGGCGCGCGCGTCGAAATTAATTAAGACAGCCGACATGAATTTGCTTAATTGCACCTTTTCGCGCTGATAACGCGCGTATACGTTCAACACAATAAATCCGGGCAATACGTTCGCGGCGCGACGTTGCGTAGCCGCGCAATGATACTCGCATAAGTGCAGTGTAGGGATTCCTCTGAGCGGTAAAAGTTCGGATCTTCGGTGCGTTAAATAGCCGGCAATTACGACGAGTGTAATGCCGTGTAATTAATGACGGCGAAACCGTCGGTAAAGTTCTCGCGCGAATTCATTTAACAAACTGCGCTATATAACGCAATTCCCCCTTCCATGTGTGTGTGTGTGTGTATGTGCGTGCGTGCGCGCGCGTTTTGATTCGTCCCGCTTTGTAATATCGATCGCGACGAATTGTATTTATCGATCCATTGCGTGCATGTGCGATCGCGCGTTCGTTCGTTTCGAAACAGTTTGTCATTCCGTCAGCAATTTTTTATCTTAATTGCCGAGCGAAACGTTTCTCCGCGATGATTTTAACGAGATCGCTCAGGTATTAATTCAATTATTAAAACATCGTTAGATCGTGTTCCACTTATCTAAAAGGCTTTAATTAATATTACACACTTGGTACATTACACTTGATACTTGAGTAATTGATACTCGAAAAGTGATACTTTAAATCTCGGCCTCTCTTTTACAGGCTGCGGTGTATTTCAAACAAATCTTCTCTCTAAGTCTTCTCCGTGAAGACAACAAAAAAAAAAAAAAAAAAAAAAAAAAAAAGTTTTCGAATGCGTATAATTAGCAGCGATGTTTCGCCGCGTTTCGAGTCGAGCGCCCGGCTATTAGTCTCGATTTTGATTTTTTTCTCACCGGGAGAACAAATGCGCCGCACTTTAGTCGCGATAAGTGTCGCTATTACTTAACGAATCTCCGAGAATTACGACATTCTCCCGGCGAGAGCAATCTCAAAGGGAGACCGCCGCTGCGTACACCACACGAGCGTACACCTGACTGCGAAACGAATCGCTCGGGAAAATCTCGAGGCTTGTTCGAAGATCTGTTTGCAGTCGCGGCGATCGACATAGCGATCCGTAACGAACAGGACATCACAATTACGGTGCCGCGCGTAAGTGGCGCTTGTACCTCGTGAGACCGACTAATCGCCGTCTTCGTCGTCGATTCCGTTCCGTTACTTCGACGCAAAAAAAAAAAAACCAAAAATTCCCAGACGCACGCGCTCGATCTCTCTACGTCGAGAGATAGCGCGCGTTATCCTTCGCGTTTTCCCTTCGGGAATCCTTCGCGCATAATAAATAGCAAATTGCGCAAAGGAGTCAAAGAGTCAACAGCGACAGCTGGCGTCGTTTCGTCGCGCGATTTAATGGCGAGATGAAGATCATTGTGCGGTCCCGGAACGGAGACATGTGTTTGATTCGAGGATGACACGATGATGGAGACGCCGCACAAAGAAGGCGGGAGGGTAGGAAGGGAAGGGGGGAATTCTGAAGAGGTGAAAGGTCTCTCGCGCGGAAACACATCGTGAGCATCTTCGACTTCGAGTGTCTCGAAGGCAGGTTCCGCACAAAGGAACTCGATGACGGACATTTGTGGGAAAATGTTGTCATCGCGATAATTTATTTTTTTTTTTTTTAGCGAAGCTTTACACACGCGGTAGTAAAAAAATTACTAATTATTAGGTTTGTTATGTGATTAATGTAAATGCGATGGATTCATGATTGAGCGAGTGTTTAATATCTTTCGCGATGAATATGATTTCAAAATTGATCTAGCTCTCACGGAGAAATCTTTTCGAAAGCAACTCGAAATCGTCGATAAAAGTAGCGTACGAAATCGATTTGTCAGCATGAAGCCCGACGTTGAATAAAATCTACACGACGCGCTTTGTATGAATTGTAATAAGAGGATACAACTTCGCGCGCGCACAGTAGCGGGAAGATGAGATGAATGCTAGTGTACGCGGGTCTAATTTCGCGGCGAAACTAGTATCATCACGAATAGAAGAAACTACTATTTGCCGCGCACCTGCGGTAGTCCCGCGCGCATCTGTGCGGGTAGATTAAGAAGATGTGATTGTGGAGAAGCGCTTCTTCTTCTCGCAACTTCGTCGATCGCGCGACCGTCGGATTTTCATAACTTCCACGCGAGATTTGCGGGATCGATGGGGTCCATATGGCACGCTCGGAAAAAAATTATTATGCGCATATCTATACCGATGCGATAACGGACCGCGCGCGTGTGCCCCGCAAAAATTCACGCGCAGGTCCTCAAAAGCCGAATCGGAAGCACAAAGTTTATTTCGATATATTTTTGTGCAATTTATTCGTGAAAGAATTTAGCTCTTCTATAAAAAATTATGATAATTTTTTTAACGTGACGTATAACTTTTCGCAGCTACAAATTTATAGCCGACTAAAATCGTGAACTCGAACGATCAAAAGAAACAGTTAGATGCACCGGCGTCCGCGCGGACGATCGTTACGGTACATTTGCGGTAGACCTAGACATTTTCTACTTTAAATTCGAGAGAATATTCATATATAATATAATGAAAACTCTCTCTAATCTTCAATTTCTAGCTTACCGAGAACTTTTTATTCGGGAGAAACACGCCGAGTTAATACAAACTAAGTACGGGCATAATTAAATTTAGATTCGGAAAAATAACGTTATCTGAGATCTCTACGTGTCTCTCAGGAAAATTAAGAGTAAAATTACCGAAAAGCGGTTTCCGCATACTTCGTGAATTTGGTTTAGAAAATTAATCTGTTCCAATTGTCCCAAGTCAGATACAAAAAAAAAATTAACATCTACTAAAACAATATATTAAATTTAATAAATTTCAATAAATTCAAGAGAGCAATCGAACGTAATTATCTCCGATTTTAAATTACGTTCGACCGATGGATCGTATCTCGAGTCTGCCAATATCGCCGAAAGGCGAAGGATTTACCTGACACGTCCGCTACGTTCGTCGCGCGAGGAAGATTATCGTCTCGACGTCACGTCGGCGGCAGCGGCGGCGGCGTCGCCGTCCATCACACTCTCGGTTCTCGCGCGAAGACGCCCGCAACGCGTATATTGACAAGAAGCGTACGTGACGATAACGCGACGGCAAGTGGCGCGACGGGTAACTCGGCTGCGCTCTCGAAGGAGCATCGACTCTTTCGGGGATATCGAACCGGTGGTGATGGCGATGGCGGCGGCGGCGGCGGCGGCGGCGGCGATGGCTGCCGGGACGATGACGATGATGATGCGATTTTCTCGTAGCCTCGTTTCCGCAGCATCCGTCAATGCGTTACGTACGGTACATGCACCACACACGTACGTTGTACGCGTTGTTCTCGTCCTCGCGTTATATCTCAGTTAGCAGAGGAAGAAGAGAACGCCTTGGGGGGTCCCAATCTCGCTGCGCCGTCGCTCTCAAAATCGAACACATCGTCGAGAAGAAGATTCCCGCTATTCCCGTGACTCACTTGTGACCCTTCATTGCGATTCGACGCGGATTGTTTTAAACCGCGAACAAATAAGTGAAAAAAAAAAAAAAAAGAGGAAGAACTCGAAGTGTCGCGGTTGAGTTTTCACGTTGCATACATTAGAATATATCAGAGATCTAATCTCGATCTCTTTTTACAGCTACAAACATAAAATTTTCTCACTGTCACGCTTCTGTTATTTTATTTCCCAACGCGATACAGGAAGTGAGAACAAAAATTTAATTTATTGTCCATTCTTTTATCACAGCTGTTTGCGAACGTCGAGTTTTTTAAATAATAAAAAAACAGTTAGTCTACGTTCGAATTAATGCACCAGCTTTGCGGAAACGCGTATATAAATCGGCGATTGAGGAAGCATAAAATAACAAACGGGACAATCGAACATTATTTCGCGAGTTACATCGTAAAACATGCAACAACCGACATTTTAACACGAAAGATGATATTTCCTCGTTTGTGCACGCGCAATTACGCGTCATTAGTCACGCGTGAAAATACTATAATCGATCGTGTGTGTGTCTACAATATTTATTATACAATATTCCGTGTAAACGTCGGATTCAATAAATCCTCTCGAAATCCGCGCGTGTTTCATCCGCCGCGCGGATTATTAATTAGTTACGATTACACGTTGGAAAGAGAAGGAAAGCGTGCGCTTCAATAACACACGATCGTTTCGACGTGCGAAAAAGGTTAATCGCTGACACGTCGATCAGTTCCGCAGAGTCGAAAGGTTAAATTGTTTCGAACGCGCGCGCGAGAGAAGAGAAAAAACAACGTATCCGATATTATTTAGATAAATTAGACGCGTGTTTCAGACGCGCAAATTGACGAGATTAATTTGTCGCGAAGCTTCCGTAACGATTCGTCTAATGGGCCGCCGCCGATTACGCGTTGTAATAAAGCCGGAGGCTTATGATAGTCCTCTGCGGCGAGCGTCTCTCACCACCTGCGAGTTATTTCCGATAATGATAATGGGATGCGATAGTGCCGGTCCATTACCGATACACAGCGCGCGCGCTTGTCAGCATTTAACAGCGATATTCTCGCGATCGAACCGTCATCTGTCAATTCCGGGCGAAATAGCAGGCGGAAGACATTCTCGCGGCTCTTCTTGCGCGACGAGGATCGATCGCGTTGTGTATAACAACTGACGCGATGTGATAACGACGCGATTGTTATCCGACCGGGGGGAGGGGTTGCAAAGCGCGTTTTTGCTCGACTTCGAACGCGTGTGTGAATCCTCTTGTATTTATAGATTTTCGAGCGTCCGGGAGAAAGTTAATTGCGGCACGTCTCCGGAGATTACTCGGCGCGTTTCTGGGATTTGTTTCGACGATTTTTGTTGTTGCGGAGATATCGCAACATTTGATCCGTCTTCTTTGTCTAATTGCAGTCATCGTTGCGCCGCGAGATTTTATATCGCGCGTATTACTTCCCTTCGAAAATTGTCGATCCGCAAGTTCGGCTAATGCGGATTTAGCGAAGCCAATTGTTTTATTTGACTTTACACGGTATTTCCCGAGAGGCGCAAGCATAAACGCCAGTGAAACAGAGAGAAAGAGAGAGAGAAAGAGAACAAAGTAGAGAAGAAACTGTTTCTTCACGAAATTTCATAAATTTCTTCGCGTCCCACTTTCGTCGTCCGTCCCACATTTGTGCGACAGTAATCTACGAAAACGCTCGTACAATTTTTTTTTTTTAACACGTAAAACGCCTCTTATGTACATATACGTAACGCGCATATTAATCGGCTCTCTCTTTTGTTTTTTAATTTGTGAGTGTAATTCGAGTTGATTCGCACCGCACACATTGTCCGAGCGTGTAACCTTCGCGCTTCTAATATCACTTCTGTAATGCAATGCCACATCTTACGCTCTTTTCACACACTCGAATTTCACTTTTCTTGCCGTATTGTGTATTTTTCTCAGACTCGCTTATAGCGAAGCGAATCGAATCTTCTTTTCTCGAACATCATAATTGAAGGAAGACCGATTTCTAGAGTTTTTTTTTTACGCACTAGAACATATTCAAACTCGTAAAAATGACGGAAAACTTTGACAAAAGAAGAAAATTAGATAATGAAAACGTTTTTCAATTCTTGTAGCTGAAAGTTTTTTTTCTAAATTATTCAAATATTAACGAAATTAAAAATAACGAATGCGTTTTTTCAATCAAATCATGTGCAAGTGTGAGATAAAACTTAGGCACATTCAACTCTGGTTGTCTGATGTTAAAATAGTTTTTTTTTTTTTATCTTAATGTGTTCGCGCTTCGATCGTGAAATTTCCGCAAAAACCGGCGGGAGGAATTGCACATAATAAGATGTTCGAGATAAAAAAAATTGACAGTTACATTAAGTTATCGTGTGTACGCGATTAAATTTCGGGGAAAGGAAGGAGGGATGTATTCGTGAAATCGATCGGAGGTTCGATGAAAGTCGCAGTAAAAAGACATCAAGTCGCTCATTAAAGTCGCTTCGGGTGGTCGGTAATTAATATTCTGCTTTCACGCAATTTGTGCACTTTGTACGACACGGTAAATGAGCTTGTTCCGTGTCACCTCTCAAGATTTTGATAAATAGAACATTTTCGCGCTTTCGTTTTTTTGGTCGTAAATTAATGATATACATACATATATTATTATAATATAACGCGATACGAACACGTGGAAATGATAATTTATGTGTTTGCGATGCGTGTCGGATTTTAGTAATTAAATTATTTACATCATTCGGAAGACCAATTTCCTCGTGATAAAGATAACCTAACCTAACCTAACCGAACTTGATGGAAACCCAATCCTAACCTAACCAGTCAAAATATTGGTCGGTTAGGTTCACATCTAGATC
>QVNW01001545.1:0-37491 GCA_014825475.1 Pseudomyrmex flavicornis
GTCAACTTCAACCAAGTTGGTACACTTCGTCGGTAGGGGAGGGCAGACTGGGATATACCCTTTCTGAAAAAAAAAAACATATTATTGAAGTACGGTATCTCTAATTTTTTAAAGTTTAACATTCATATTTAAAAAATACATAATATATAATTTATTATAATAAAGATTTTTTACTTCAATATAAATACCATAAATTTAGATTTTGGGAATATTCAAAAACCATGAGTTTAACCATTCCTATAATATATTATCGTACACATATTGAACTCGACCATTGACATTTGAGGTTATACACACCAAAAGATTGTGTACGTGCTTCAACTGAGAAATTTATGATTTCCTTATAAAGTCAAATATTTAAGACGATTACAAGTAGAAGATCCGATTAATAAAAATCCAAGAGATGACATATATTCGAGCAGGAATAAGAGAACGGAGACGATCACATGGTTGTTGAACACGATATCGAAAATTACGATACTATCAAAATTGTTAAAAAGTTTTTTCAAGGCATTGATGCATTTACAAATTTACAAATATGATAAACATCGTTACGTTACCCATGGGAGTGCATACGACCCATTTTGACAGAGTTTCTTTCACAGAAATACCCAGAAAGAACGTTTTACTCCAACCAATGTCGCATAAAAGAAATATGCCTGACGTTCCTGACGTGATTAAAATCCTTACGACGCCATCTGAAAAGCAGCGGAAGAAAGTGAAAGATTAGGCCAAATTTACAAAGGTCAAAAGTCGGAACGACCAATTAGATTGATTGATTCGGCCAATAGTATTGGTCAATTTCGCAAGTTCGACTCGAGTTGAACAATCGTTGTTGAATATCCGACTTTAACGAGCTTTCATATACTAGAGAGAAAACTGAGAGCAGTCACGGAGCATGGACGCAACTGGATTTTACGCCCACAGTTTAATGTTTCCAGTAAAATTCCACAAAGTTTATGAAGTGTAACATTTTTATAACAAAATATTAAATATTACTAACTAAAAAATAGATAGATATTTTGGAAAAGTGAGGAAATGGCAGTGGTGATAGAAACTACAATAGGAGATTTTACGGTCGACCTGTACACCGAAGAACGTCCTCAAAGTAAGCACTTAAAGTAACTAAGAAATTATATTGTTTATATATATTTTTTTTTAAATCCGATATAAGTAAACTGTATTTCTGTAAATTGTGAACATATTTGTTCTGATTTTTACAGCTACAAGAAATTTTCTGAAATTATGCAAGCTCAAGTATTACAATTGGAACCTCTTTCACACGGTGCAGGCCAACTTTATCGCTCAAACGGGAGATCCCACAGGCACTGGAAAAGGTGGCGACAGTGTGTACGGAATTGTATTGGGCGAAAAGGCTCGTTATTATGAGGCCGAACAGATGCCAAAGATCAAACACAGCAGAATAGGTCTGCTGTCCATGGTGAATTGTGGAAACAACATGTTGGGCTCTCAGTTCTTCATCACATTGGGCTCGGAACTCCAATCGTTGGACAACAAACATTGTGTGTTTGGAGAAATCGTTGAAGGATTGGATGTTATTTTAAAATTTAATGAAACAATCTGTGATAACAATTGTAGACCTTATCAGGATATATGGATATCTCACACAGTCATTTTGGAAGATCCGTTTGACGATCCTGTAGGATTTGTAGTTCCTAGTGCAAGTCCCGAACCTACAAAAGAAGTTTTAATGGTACTTGTCTTCTTGAGTTTTTTGCACAACATTTGACATCTCTATCTTTGAAACATTTCCATACATTGTGTGGTAAACATTTTTCTATATTTATCTCTTTTATATTTTAGAGCGATAGAATCGGAGCAGACGAGGCGCTCGATGACACTGCGGGGATGACCACAGAAGAGATCATGGAGTTGCAGAAAAACAAGGAAGCAAAAGCTAGAGCCACAATATTGGAGATCGTAGGTGACATACCGGACGCGGACATTGCTCCTCCGGAAAACGTGTTGTTTGTGTGCAAATTGAATCCGGTCACGAACGACGAAGATCTTGAAATAATTTTTAGTCGTTTTGGAAAAATTGTTGGGTATGTGACAAGCGCAAAATTTATCACATGTATTGTGATTCCATTTTTCATCGTACGTTTTTTATTTTTAGTTGCGAGGTAATAAGGGATCATCAAACAGGAGATTCGTTGCAGTACGCGTTCATTGAATTCGCCGAGCGCAAGAGCTGCGAGGAAGCGTATTTCAAGATGGACAACGTACTGATTGACGATCGAAGAATACACGTGGATTTCTCCCAGTCGGTCGCGAAGATGCGCTGGAGAGGTAAGGGAAAGGGTATCCGATATTTCGATGAGGACGAAAAGAAGAAACAAAATCACGATGAGAGCGAAGAAAATGCAGGAAGAAAGGAGATCAGAAAAGATCGTTCCTTTGAGCACAAGAAACACAAGAGCGGGAAAGAGGAGAGAGATAGCAGAGACAGGAGAAAGGAAGGCAAATTGCACGACGAGCATCACGAGAGGAACAGATACGACAGCGAACGCAGAGACAGAAGAAAACGGGACGACCGACGGGACAGCAATCAGAGGAGGAATCAGAGCGAGGAGAGATCGGAAAGGAGAAGCAAGAGGGACGAGAAGAGAGACGAGAAAAAAGATCGCGGCGACAAAAGGTCGGAAAAGAAAAGAAACGAGTATCGTGACAGCAAGAAGAGAAGAACAGAAAACGAAGACGACGCGAGGCACAAGAACAGGTCGCACAAGCACAAAAAGAAACGCTGAGAACGATTAAAAAAGTAAATGCTGAAGAGAAAAGTATTTTATTACTCTAAATAGTGTATGTGTGTGTGTGTGTGTGTGTGTGTGTATATATATATATATATATATGCCAATTTTAATTAGGATAAATAAATTATATTTATCGTAAGTGAAACACACACAGTAAAACACACGAGTAAATTGCTGTTGACCTCTACAAATCTCAATAAATTTTTTTTATATTACATTGTTGTTATACAAAACTACATATCTCTTAATATTCGTTATTATATCTGAATTTTTCTTCTATAATTTTCTATTCAGCGGGAAACAGAACCAGAAAATTCCGTGCGGCGCTTAGAACGGCGTGTTTTATCTACTGGTCGACACGTGGCTACGTAGTTCACATCCGCAGAGACGTGCATCGCGGCGCTCGAGAACGAAAGAGAACGTGCATTCTGCTACACACACACGCGCGGAAGACGTGGACCGATGTTGGCGCTCGGGTTTCGCGGCGGTGACATTTCCATGGAAACGTAGACGCTCCAGTCGCGTTGCCGTTCGTGTCCGCCCGCCCTAGATTTTCTGTTCGTCGCGACTCGACACGTGCGGTTTTAGGTTATACACACAGCCAGGAACGGCTGTCGCTTCCCCTTCGAACGGGATTTGCTTGTTGGCGAGATCCTGGCCGTCCTCGCGTCCTGGTAAGATTCTTTCCCTCTCTCTCTCCCCTCTTCTCCCGCATATTTCACGTGTGCCGGTCTCTCGTGCGAGAGAGACGAGCCAGTCCTTTCTGGTTTTTCGTTTCAGACTTTTTCGATTTTCTTCTATTTTTCCTGCCTCAATCCGTCGACATTCTTCCGCTTATATCTCTCCTTGCGATTTCGGTCCATCTTGTTTATACTTGTTCACACGCGTATCGATCGGTTTGAAATCGTAGCGCGCGCTTGCGATATCGTTAGACGTAAAGTTGAAAGTGAAATTGCGACTAATAAAGAAATACATGATTTTTAACGTTGTGGCTTCATATTGAAGTTATTTTGTGTGGTGCGTTAATGATCACATGCATTTTTCTTATTTTATACATTAACTTTAGCGCAAGAGAAAATAATGCGATTTATACAAAACTCTCGCAGAGTAGCGAAATTAAATTTTTTTTTTACTAAATGGTTTTTGCCTTCTACTTTTTTCTTAATCTCTATTTTTAATGTGAAAAATTGTTTGCCAAAATATATATGTTGATAAGTGTAGAATTTATGTGTGCTTTTTAACAAGAATAACATTATAATTAACACAACAATATTGATGACAAAGATAAGATAAAGCAAGAGCAAACACATTGTGTGCGATTAAAAAAACATTGAAAATCTATATTTGTATATCTATAATTTATTATCAGATACAACAAGAAAAAACTTTCGAAATGCACCAAATATCTTCAAATTACAATCATAAGAAACATGCAGTGATAAATAAATGACGTGTCTTTTCAGTATCAACCGGTCTATGACAAGCTGCAGTGTTTCGGAGAGAACTTGGCTTCTTTCAGAAGATAAAAAAAAGTCAATCATTAGTCTGTGGTTAAACTGTCTTCCTTACTTATGAAATGAGCAATTGGACAGAAAGAATTCATCTACGCGCCACTACATTGGGAAATATTGTAACAGGTTGTGGACATTCCACTTCAAGGCAGCGGTATCGCCCGAAACGCCTCGAAAAGTTAGTATGTTGTCTGAGTGACTGAGTTAATCATCCTTTTTTTTTTTTATCATATTGTTATTGATTCGAAATATATGTTGTTTCTTTCTTCAAATTATTTTCGAAATTATTCACAATCTTCTGTTTTGTGAATATTGTAATCGTGCACACATCACGAAATGCATGATTCTGTATTCGTCTCTGAATAAATTATTCAACGTGCTGGCATGTTTGAATTTGTAAAAAAGAAAACGGTACTTCGTAATAAATAATTAAAAAACAATAAGTTAATTTTTATTGCTTACGTGTAATCGCGCGCATTCGAGTAGTTTGAAGGCCACAGATATAAATTATATTGTAACGTCTTGGGAAGTACTAAATAGTTTTTTAATTATACACCTAAGGGCTTCATCCATTGATTTTCCATGGATGATGGAACATTATAGCCCTCAAGTGTTGATATTACGTGTATATACATATATATCTATAAATATGTATGTTATATATATTTTTTTTATATTATACAACAGCGTATAAAAAAAACAATAATGAGACCTGTAGCCATAAACGCATCATAGAGAGACAGTGTGTTATACACACACAAACACATACACATGATGAGGAACTGAATTCGGGTATAATAAAAGATTTACATTTTTTCGCAGATAATTGATATTTAACAATATGTCGAGCGAATATTATTGGCATTCTGCGTTGTATGTTTGACGTTCTGCGAAGGAGCGTGGGTAGAATCGTAAGTAATCGCCGAGTTTGGAAGAGACTACGTGTAAACGTAATGTTACTAATGCGTGTTGATATTTTTTTTCTCGAAGCACATCACGATAATTAGCGCTGTGAATTACATGCGAAGCTACTTGTTTAGCGTATACTTAGTAGTACTACATATTTGTGGTAGCGCCGTTATTTCGTTAAGATCGAAACGCACGAAGCCACGAAGCCTCTAATTCAACATGTGTGTCTATGAGACCGCCCGTTTTAGAGAGAAAAAAAAACTTGCTTTTTTTTTTACAGCCAGAATTTTTCAATTGCAATTGTATCCCACTATCATCTTTGAAATCGAATTTGGAAATTCGCCTATTGGAAAAATTAACGTTTGAATCTTTTTTTTTTTTTTTTTTTTTTTTTTTTTGAGTGCCGCTTGATGAAGTATGCAAGAATGACATCCCCGGTCCGTTGCTGGTGAGTGGCAAACTATATTTGTTAACACCGTCCAAGGTGTATGCAAAAGATGATAATGAGAGTTTTTCTTCTTTGTGTTCTAGGTTCTCATCCTGATATTGAACAAGGAAGCTCCCTTCGCGAAAAATATTTTTCGAGCTCCCGGCCATCAGGGAAGTATGAAAAAGCTGATACATATTCTGCAGACGGGTCGGCTAGTTAATATCAACAACTTTAGTATCTACACGATTGCCAGCGTGATAAAGAAGTTCTTGTGCAAGATACCCGGAGGGATATTCGGAAAGGAATACGAGGAACAGTTGTTTAACATCATTCAGTTGGAAAATATAGAACAACAACGAGACCAAATATACACGTAATATAATCAATTGATACAGCGAAACAGACACGAGAAAAATTTCAAGTTTATAAGACACGTATGTTTCTGCGTAGATTGATCAATTCCCTGCAGCTGTACACGCAGCGATTGCTGGTATTGCTCTTCGGAACCTTCAGATTGATAGCGGTAAATAGCGAGTTAGCGCAGACGCATATGAACAGCGAAGCCTTGGGCGTCTCCGTCGCACCCTCGTTTTTTCACAGCTGCGTCAGCGACGGAAAGACTGCCAAAGTGGAAGACGTTGTCAGATTTAAGGTCAGTGGCACAACAACGATCCGCACTTTCTCGTCTCTCTTTTGTTATTGTCACGCTCGAATAACTTTTCTTCTCGACAACCCATTTCCAGATCGCCACACGAGTCACCAAGTTCTTAATAGATAACTTTAGCGTTTTAAATCTATTTGGGAAAGACAATTACGAATATTACGCACGTATTACCGGCCGGATAATGAAGGTGGAAAAAGACTGGATATTTAATTTCCGATACGCTTCAGACGCTCCCGAAACGAGTAAGCTTTCACACAACGTGCGGAGCGCGTTTTTATGACAATAATGTGACTAATTGCTCCGAAACGCGCTTCTGCGACCAATTTATGATGACCATTTCCCCAAGCGCGTTTATAAATTACAGAACAAGGTTTATCGGTGGAAGCGGAGAAAACGCGATTACAATGCGAGTGTGTAAAGTGGGGACTGAAGTTTAATTTAGATAGTAAGTTGTACATGTGTTTAGCTAATAAAACTCTCCCGATATTTTTATCTATGAGTACATTGAATGCGATAATCTTGCGCAATAAATTAGACTTATACATTGAAATTTAATTATCATTACGTATGACAGAAATACTGCATCAAGAGCAATCGCAATCAACGCTGGCGTTGGTCCACGTACCTGAAACGATGAAACTCACGTCATCGTTAAGCATGATTCCGGAGAACATTTTGCTCGAAAATTGCAAACGTCTCTCGGTCAGTGTGGACGAGGAGAGCTTCGCGCAGGTAGTTTTACGTTTTCGAACGTAACGCTTTTCAGGATATGAAAGACGCGATGTTTTCGATTTTCTCGAAATTTTACAGATATCTAGTCGTTCTTTGAGTAACAGCAGCAGCAACAACAGCCATCTTTCCAAACGAAGCTTCAGCTTGACGAGCACGAGACTCGACGAGCTGCGCGCGATTAACCGCTACGCCGAGAGCACCAGAAATCTCACGTACATGCCGCAGGTAAATCGCACTAACATTGTCGACGAGTTAACGACAAGTTTGACCTAGCGCCGAAATGAAATAGAGCGTTACTTTTAAATATGTATTTCACGCGTTCTTATATTTAAAAAGTTTTCACAGTTTGAAGAAACTCGTGTGCGTTCTTATTTAGGCGAGCATTTCTACTGAACAATAACCGTCGCGAAATTAATGCAAGAAGATAATTGATGGGCGTTATCGTTATCGTTAGGTTCACGAGAGACAAACCGAGCGGATGCGAACCAGATCCGAATGGTTTCTCTCGCCCGTGAGGGGAGAGATGACCAGCGAGCCCGCAACGATACACGTTCTGCACAATTCGAATAGGTCTTCCTCCGGCAATATCGGTAAACAATCGGAAATCGAGCGATTTTGAAAATTCTTAAATGTGTCTTTAACTCAAAACACCAGAGAAAGAAGAAATTGACAAGTGTGGCTCGTAACAACATTTTTTTTCTGGTTTCTGGGTTAAATTATTGAGTCGTTCTTCTTGCCTCTTTAGGTTTTTGTTCAACTTTTCCTGTTCAAGCTTCCTCGAAACCGATGAGCCTGAGCGCGAGCGCGGAGTCGATAAAGAGGTCGAGCTTGCGGAGAAAGGTTTCCCGAGAGAAGCAACGTCGCTCGTCCAGCAACAAACAGAACGGTTTCAAGGTAATACGTATATAAGTTATAATATTACAACGTTTTGAAACAACGAACGAGGGAAAAACGACATTTATCGTATTATTTGTTATATATTTGAAAGAATTTATAGATGAGTGTCAATGTGTTGAGATGTTTAACGTTTAAAAATTGGAACTGCGACGAGGATGGCGCTTAACAAATATGTTTCTCATTCCATAACCAAAGCGATAGATTGTTCACGTGATGAAGAATTCGTACAGTTAGATGTAACACGTGGACTTGATTTTGTAAATATAATTTTGTGGAGAGAGATTTTTCTTTGTCAAACACGTCTGCCGCAGCTGTTATCGTATAGACGCAGCGATTGTTAGACTTATCGTATATGCTAAAAGAAATATTATAATATTTAGAAATTATAATATTTATATAATCGTCAATTAAGAACATTTTGCCATTGTACGTTACCACTTTTTACCACTTTGTGTACGTTTCTGCGTGAAAAATAACGTGTGCGCTAAATATTAGATGTACAAATTGGTTTTCGAATGTTCTTGTCACGTCCAAGTGTGAGTTTTTTTACGGGACGGATATCAATAAACAAATGACGACTGCTGTGATGACTAGATCTTCTTGCGACTTCGAGAAAATAAATTATAACAAGTTTAAAAACTAATTTGAACATCTAATAACAATATACTATACAACGAAGATGTTTTGTAAACAAAAGTATGAAATAATTCTCAGAGTTTGTTTTCTAAGATTTGAGTGTTTATCTTTTTTTTTTCTTT
The DNA here is from genome assembly GCA_014825475.1 of Pseudomyrmex flavicornis. Taxonomy (NCBI): domain Eukaryota; kingdom Metazoa; phylum Arthropoda; class Insecta; order Hymenoptera; family Formicidae; genus Pseudomyrmex; species Pseudomyrmex flavicornis. The sequence goes on from QVNW01001545.1 coordinate 8,676, forward strand.
TTAATATCTGCTCTTAACCCTGAGTAAAAGCAAAACGTCAATGTGAAAAATGAAACATAAACGCGGCTTCAATTCGGAAGTCGTGCGCGATTAATTTTTCATCTTTTTTCTTTGAAAGAATGTGGGCGTTACGCGTAGAAATTATATTTATATAAGATTATATACGTTAAAATAATGTTACCTTAAACGCATACATGACATATTGTATTACACATGTAAATAAGTTATACCAAAAATGTAAAGTTATTATATTATTTGACGTAGTATTTTATATATATATATACGTAAAAATGTGAATGTCATGTGTGTGTATATTGAATGTCGTCGTTTCGAATCGTATGCGATCGATTGAGTGTTTTTATCAACGTGTCGTCCGTAACAACGGAACAAGGCAGCTTTCAAGAACCGAGCAGCGGGAAGAAGATGCAGACCCATATCAGGAGACATCCGATCAGAAATAACATCAGCCTCGAACGGAACTTGTCCCAACCGATTACAATCATTCTCGGTGACACTCGTCTTTCCGTCGTCGCTGGGATCTGAAAACATGCGCGCGTCCGGTATCGATACTCGCTTTCTCGCGATGGGTGAAAAGCGCGTAAAATGGATAATCACGTTGTCGTTCGGTTCCTCTCTCTCCTGCTCTTCCTCGTCAACGTCATGCTGCAATGTCTGCGTGCTCGAGTACTGCTGCATCCGTGTCTTTTGATCTCGCGTGCTGCTCGACGCTGCCGTCAGCTCTTTGCGCTGACTTTCATCCGCCTCAGGTTGCTCGTTTCCGATAATAACGATAACATTGTCGTCAATAGCGTCAACTGCCGACGATTCTCCGTGATCATCAACGTGTGGACGTTTCGTCAAATACATGAGACACTATGTTCGATTGTATAGTCATATTGTTTTCTTAGCAACGACAATTTCATCGCATAAAAGAATCGTAAAGCAGAGAAGGAGATTTTCTTGATAACAATTTTTATATACCAGCAAAAAAGTGATAAAAAGTGATTTTATACGAGAACACATTGACAAATTTATACATGCATTTTCCATTGTGCGATGCGTGATTTTTGTAATAATAAAAATAATTTTATATAAATTTACATCCTCTTCTCTGTATTACGACTAACTTAATTTTCATTTATCATATATTTGGCCAAAAGCGTGTAGAATGTTATTCTGTGTTGATCAAAAAGTTTATTTGTCTAAGTGTTAGCACACGTTCAGCACGTAGAAGAAAAGAATTCATAAATATAGAAGAAAAAAAAGAGAAAAATCATAAACATCCATAGAAAGAAAGAGAAAATGACTTTTTGACCAATTTTATATCGGTGTAGAATTATTTTGTAAAGTGCGATGTAAGTTTTATACGTTTTTTTTTTTATTAAGGATTGCCTCTCTCAGTATTATTTACAATAGTGTATAGTTTTAATTTCGTACGATAGCTACTTTATCACACACACATGCGCGTATTTATCTCTTCGAATACAGTGAGTTCTAGTGTGTGTAACGCGATAAGTGGTTGGATAATTAACACACACATATATATATATAATCGGATCCACCTGTTGATTTATATCGGGATCTGACGCCACATGTATCTCTTGTTTCGAATGCCATGTTTTTATGAAAAGAAAAATTAAGTTTGAGCTTTTTATATAACGTGTATTATGTACACAAAAACATATGTATATTTTTTATTAAAATATTTATACAAACTTATTGTACACATTCAAAAACCAATACGAAATATACAGTATTTAAAATTTAAATATTCTGACGCAAGACACTTCTCACGAGTCTTCCCGTCTCGCGACTGTTGTTAAATCTATCTATCTGTGGATTCTTGTCGATCATCATTAAGTTTGGGAAGTTTTGCGAAAGTACTACTTTACGCGTTGCTTTTTGAGATAAAGAGTCTTTAGCGCGCACATCGTTTCTTCGAGCGCGCTTTTTTTTTTCAGAACGTTGTTCTCTCGCGTTTTCAATTCCAAAAACTCGATTACGAGTTTCGTAAACCACAGAAGCGGAATGTGGAAGATCATAAAATCTAACATAGTAGGTGATCGCAATGATCAAGAACATGAATCCATGGGATTTAACGTTACTCGTGATCGCGAGTTCAGAGAAATTGCGAGATCCAACGATGACTATGTAAATCATGACTACGACAACATCACGAGGAAACGATAGAGATCCGATACGGCAGATCACGGAAGCTGCTCAGGATCACGACGACAATCACCGTCATATGATCTGATACTGGTCCAGCAACGTGTAGACGATGACCCAGAGGAGGAACGCCACGATCACGGAGACGAGGAAGACCGTTTTGAGCGAGTGCCAGGGGTTCTCAGATCGCGGCTCGCCGCTGTTGCCGTCGCGGCTGCTCCTCCAGATCTTGCAGCCGCCGTTCTTGCACGGCGATGTCTCGCTGCTTGTGTGCGGCATCGACGTCGCGACGTTGCTGCTCGGCACGATTACACTCACCTCGCCTAGCTCCGTCGTCTCGCCCGCGGCGTGCCAATTCACGTCTGTTATCTTGGACGTTGGTTTGAATCTCGACAGCGAATCCATCTGGAAGAGGTAAACACACGTCTTCTTCGGGCGATGCATTGTCTAAGTTGTGATTAAAATGTCAGTTTTTTTTTTTTTTGTTTCAGGAAGAATACGGCGTTGCAACGTAACCACAGATAGATTTGGACATTTCTCGAGCAAGCGGAGAATGCAATTGTTCTCTAAGTTCTCTCTGATATTTTAATAATAACGAATTCTCTCAAATTACATTTAAATTTTAAATATGTTTGTAATTAATAACGTTTGTTTTATAGTGATTGCGGCATTTCGTTTAAATTGTATTTTCTAATTGAGATTAACTCGCGCTTTTTATTTCAACCCGCTAACGGAACGCCGACTTTCACCGTCGCGTTACGTTCGCTCCAAGAATCGCCAACGGTCAACGATCCGAATAAAAGCGATCGAGATTGTAATGTTCACCGATATTATTTTTTAACGAGTCTCTTTAATCAGGATTTAACGTTTAGCTGTTTCAATAGATAGATAAAAACAATTTAAGGACTAACGAGAAGTAAAAAATATACCGGATATTCATTATATTTAATTGTTATTTGATTGCTCGCGTCTTTTGTAAAATGTCTTTTAGAAGTTTAGAAGACAAGAAGTCTTTGTTCTCGAACTGCAATTAGAGTTAAAGCATGTGGACGGAAGAAAATTTAGTTTAATAAGGAAATCTCCAATAACATCAGCCTTCATTATTGCTGACACCGCTACCGTTCTTGAGAGGAACGTTGTTGACCGAATCGCGTTGTCGCGCTATAAATTCAAGTAACGTGATATATACATATGATTCACTTGTTTTGAAATTCTAGAGCCAATATATTATTAAAAAATTTGTTACACAAAGAGAGTTTAAACGTTTCGCCGTTTCGTTTCTGCAACAACGAATAAATAATTGAAACAGATTCGAACAATTGTTTGTTTTTTTTTCTAATTTTAGTAGAATATTAATTGTCTTTTCCCCCAATAATCTTATCTCTTTATAGATAGTCGTCACGCACGTCATATAATTTATACTCACGTTATCGGAGGTGTACTCATTTTTTATCGCGACAACTTGTCACCGTTCATATTTTACTGTCGCGTCATGAAAAGAAATTTACGAACTTCAAAGCTGTCACTTTTGAACTGAAGATTTTACGTGCGATAATAATGTATATACTGTGCGCGTTGTTTGACGAAGTCAGTTTGTCGGCTGTGGCAACTTGCTCGCTCAAATCGCCGTAGGAACTGAACTGTTTCGTCGAGCGAAAGTCATTATCACCGCTTATCAACCGCGACCCCGCGACCGACCAACAAATAAGCCGACTCCTTCCCCTCCTATCATCGAAATCTATTAGCATTTCGCACAGCTTCTCATCGATCGAAAATATAATGTGAACAAAAACTATATATATACATGTATAGTTATATATATATATAGTTTAATATATATACATATATAATTTCATTCATATATAGTAACTTTATATATATATAATTTAATTTATATATAATTTTCCAGGTTGTTTATTTAATAAGTGATATTATTTTTATATTACCTAGTTTTTAATATTATTATTATATATATATTTATATAAATAGTATATAATACTCTATATACTATGACTTTTATTATAATATTTTTACAATTTAAACGAAAAATTTAAATGAGATGTGTTGTGCGCGTGTCCTACAAGAAAATATTCTACAAAATTTTGATACCTTGAGAGCTATAATCTACATCAGTCTTCGAATAAAGAATATATCTTCGTCCGTTAACTTCTTCTCATCGTAACAAAAATCAGCTCAAACTAGGAAAACGAGTCGACGTAAAATTGTTTGATTATAATAATTGTTTGGTTAGTTGTTAGGTATCTCGACAGATACCTTTGCCTGTCACCTTTGCGTGCTACTGAGATGCTGACGCACTCAAACAAATCGCGGTAAAAATGTGAATAAAAAAATCGTAGTTTTACTTAATTTACTTAAGTATACACTGAAGACATAAAATGCGCACTATGCGCTATTATAATAATAAAAAAAAAATATATAAAGGAAATATGCTAGATATATTTATTCGTAGAAGCAAACTCGAGAAACCGGTTGTGTGTTGACTTCATGCGCAACCGTGAGGTGAGGTAACTATGGAATATGGATAATTGCATATACATATATACATGTATGTTAATACGCAAGCTCGGAGAGACTTCGAAGAGCTGGGAGAGGCTTACATTTGAGTATTTCAGCAAGGACGAAATTTTCAATCAGGTCCGATCGCTAATTGTGATTTACATCGCGCAATAAGTGTTATTTTTACTTTTGCTTTCAGTGTCCCGTGAAGAAAGAGATTTGTGCGATGCAGAGTCTCCAAAGTTTTTCTCAAAAACACCGTCGTGTCGTGTTTCTACGGACAATATTGCGAACATACCTGCGCCGGTGTAGGAGGGAACGCGTGATGGGGCACTTGCGCAATACACGTTATTTTGCGACTTCCGAGTCCGTTGTATTATTATAGAGAATGCACATGTATTTATTTTTCGTCGTAGTAGTTTTCTATAAATGTCATATATCATCTAGTATTTAATAATAAATATTTAAAATAAAAAGTCGTATATTATAAATAAAGCAAAAAAGAAGCAGAATAAAGTGAAACAACCATAGGTTAAAGTGCGTTGTAACATATGTTTGAATCTCTTATGAATATTATAATTTTATTTTAAATTCAGCTATGAAAAGTCAATATTTAAAACAAACGATATGTATGATACAACAATATCTGCGTCATACCCGATGATAATATCGCGCTACATTAACATAACAAAAACCGAACGTTTCGCGAATAAAATAACTATCAAAACATATTTTGCGTAACGCGATATATTTCCAAACGATTTCACTCGCGCTCATCGCGCGAGCGTTGGTGATAAAAAAAATAAAAAATATCGACAACACACGCAAAAACGTGCGAAATTTTATTCACCTGATACACCTGCTGCGGCCGCCAGGTGTGCTTGAAGAAGCTCTCAAAACATCTCATGCTGCTTTATCCTCCTATTCCCGTCACATTCTCTCCTCATCGATCATTGCATTGTCATGCGTCACGGCTATACGCGGCGAATTCGATCGTTCCTCTCGGCTCGTAATCCGATCGCGAGATCGATCGAGAGATTGGAAATCGACTTGCGATAATGAGCGTAAAACTGACTCGAAAAGTCACGGTGCATTCTTCGATGCGACGATAATATTATTCTCTCCCGAAGAGACCAAGGAAAAGAAAGAAATGCACTTGACTACACAACGAGATGAAAGATGTTCGAAGAAAGATCTCGGAGGACTGCGCTCGTCGTCGCGCTCGTTCACCGACTAATGAGAAACTTGCGGAAAGACGCTGGCGAGATGCTAGCGCCTGTAGTTGCTCCTCTCTCGCTTCCACGTTACGTATATATAGCGTTGTATGTACGTACTTTGCGTGAGTGCACACCTATTCCGGAAAACGAGGCCACAGATGCGACCGAGAGAGAGAGAGAAAGAGAGAGAGATGCAAAGTGTTTGAAGAAATAAAAAATAATCTTCGCGCCAGGAGATATTTTGTGTGTGCGACATACACAAAATTATTTAAATATTACATTACTATTTATTTAAGTATACTCTGAGACTCTTATATAAATAATGACGTTCATAATTTAAAAAAAAAGTCATCTTACTCCGACCTATCAAAAAAGTTTACTGAGATAGGAACCTACGTGTTATCGCGAGACCGTGAAAATAAATATTGATATTTGACGACACTCTTAATTTTTAAAAGTCATCACAAAAGATTTGTTTTTTGTTTGCTCGATTATATATTCCTATTTTCGAATTTCGAAATTCATGAAGGACGGTTCTGAGATTTCTTTCTCGTTGCGGAATTCCGCCTTATCAATCCGTGACTGTGGACTTCCGGTGTGACGAAGCCACTGTTTCCTGAAACAAAGAAAGAAAGAATGATATTTGTATTTTTTTTTTTTTTTTTCATCAATGACACACTTCGGAGCTGTTTTCTTATTAACAACGACACAATTTTGAAGCTTACATTTCCTCGACCTTATTCTTATCTCCTTCCAAGTGACCGACCACAGTACCCTTCGACGTGTTCATGCACCATCCTTTCAAATCCAGCTCCTGACTGCGTTTCTGCGTGTACTGTTATTTATTCGCAAACACATAAATAAGATATCATTTGATGGCAGTAAAAATTATTGTTATTCGTTATATTAGTTCGTTTTACGCTATACAATTCTAGGATATTCTTGGTAAAAATCTCAAAAAATATATTTTCTATATATTTAATATATTTAATATAAAGTTGTCTAATTTAAATTTAAATTTACTGTCGGTCTTGAACACCGACAGTAGAAAAAGCTTGAAAATTGTGTGTCAATGCTGACACATCGATAAAAAAGATGCACGTTTGCATTCACGGGAGATAATACAGGATTGTGATAACTTCGGAAGGGAATCAACACGAACCCGATAGATGTCGCAAAGTTCTCGCGTGAGTTTGTTGTCGATTGCGTTTCCGGTGCGGTTCTTCACGATTGATTAATCGGTCAGATTTTGACGAATATTATATCGATTTACTCACCTTCCTGAAGAAGACACCTTGAAGACAAAATAATATGACTGATTAATAACGTAAGATTCAATAACAGTGTTAAAATCCGTCGTCAATCTTTGCCGAGCCGATCGGTTTTACCTTGCACGATGCCGAAGACTTCGAAATCTACCGCGAGCATCTTTGACATTTTCACTTCCCCTGTCGATAGCGGCAACTTCTCGAGAAGCAACAATGAGAACAACAGACACGCGAAGCGGATATATCGAATCATTCGACGTCGAACTCGATTGAAACGTCCTCCAAAGTGATTGTTCGACCCAGATGTCGCTAGCTCGCGGTGTATGTATTCAGCTAATGGTCTGTTCCAGAAATAATTGCGGCATTTCTAGCAAACTTGGCCACTGTTGGCCACTGTAAGTTTTATTGTAAGTGTTCACGAATGCACGTTTTCATTTATCGGTATCGCTCTTTTATATATATTTACATATGTAACAACATATACAGATATGTATGTATGTATTGTTATTTTATATTTTCGTTTTTTTTTTGTACTTTCTCTTTTATATGCAATCTATTGTAATTTTCAAATATAATTGCATAATCTTTCGGCCAATCTAACAACTTGTGTATAATCTAAATATTTGTTCTAAATATTTTGTTCACCGTATTGTTAATTTCTACTGTAAGTTAAATTCACAATCTACGTAAAAAGATCATGGATTACTTTTTTGTATTTCTGTACAACTTTACCTATCAATCATGTTGTATGCGGAAAATTTTATATTTTTTCGTAACCATCATTTTTTAAACCAGTGTCCACACGAAACGTTTTTGGCATTTTTTGTAAATAATATAAAACCGATCTCTTAACGATGTCTCAGATATTAAAATCAAGAAATAAAAGTTTTTTGTATATCACATATATTTATTAATAAATGTCACATATTATTTTAAAATATAATAGAAAAATATTGATGTTTTTAAACTAAGAAATATATGGTCATAGAACTGTATGTATACATATATATATACACGCATATTTCCGCATAACATCCTGCAAACAGTTCTATGACCATATATTTCTTAGTTTAAAAACACCAATATTTTTCTATTATATTTTACTGAGACATCGTTAAGAGATCGGTTTTATATTATTCACAAAAAATGCCAGAAACGTTTCGTGTAGAACCGGTTTAAAAAATGATGGTTACGCAACTGCGTATATATATATATATATATGTGTGTGTGTTATATTTTAAATTATTGCGAAAAAAACTCTTCAACCAGGAGTCGAACCTGAAATCTCCGGAGAAAGCCGGAGTTTTTTTCGCAATAACATAAAATGAGTTAGGAAGGTACACGGGATCTCTCATATATGTGATGCAAATATAGCATCCTATATGTTTTTAAGAATTGAAATCTCATTTCAAAAACTCACGTGTAAAATTCACATGTGAACACATATACATGTATACATATATATATATACACACGCATATTTCCATACAACATCCTGCGAACGACTCTTATGACCGTATATATATTTCTTGGTTTAAAAACTTCAGAGCCCAAAGATTCTTTATTAATTAATTAATTTCTGTTTCAGATGTTACGAGAACACATGTGCAAAAATTATATTTCATACACTCCGTGCACAAAAATATAATGTTCGATTTTGTGCCGATAAATTGTGTATAATTAAAAATTCTCATTTGTCACTTCGACGTCTGAGATTGAAAGGATTTTTATGTAAAATATTAAATACAAGTTCTTTATACAGCGCAGGCCCCCCGCACTAAACACCCCGCGAGAAGCACGTGTCTGTCGGGATCAGTCACGTGGTCGAGAAACATGGTGGTCCCCTCCGCTCACGTATGGTCCCGGCGCACTGACAGTTCATACCCCCTGGCCCCCTGGTCAGTTGCGTCGTGACTGTCAAGTGGTGAGTTCGATCGTTTTGTTCGCGTCACTCGCGCATTGCGTACTGGGGCTGACTTCGTCGCGCATTTCTTTCGCTCGCACCACCGCCGCTGGACCCAGATTCTTCGCTCGGGGATCCGGTCGATCACGTGTACGGCTTGTGTCAGAAAATGCGGCAATTCGTCACTCGTCCCGTCGTCTGCCACGCGGAACGGCGCGAGTCGTGAATAAGCAACGTCGTCGCGCAGACGTCAATGACGAGGTGCCGACAACGGCGCGCTTGTCAAGCGCCCGTGTCACTATCGGAAAGCGGTAAACGATCGCGCGAATAACGACGAGGCAGGGACAGTTGACAGTTGATAAATTGAGCGGCGTTGAAGACCAGACGACAACGAGAAAAAGATAAGAAAAAGAAAAGAGAAGAAAGTGCCGCCGCGGCAAGAGAGAGAGAGAGAGAGAGAGAGAAAGAGAGAGAAGCGAGGAAGAAACGGCGTTGACGTTGTCATCGTCGTCGTCGTTGTGATATTTTCGCGCGTGTGCATGTGCGCGTACGTCCTATGTATGTGTGTGCATGTGTGCGGGCGGCGCACCACCTGGTGTTGTTGAGGAGGACACGACGGCGACGGACGGAAATCGCGGACACACGACACGATGACGGCGATGCTTGTGTCCGTGGCGGAACTGTCTAACATTTTCTCGGTGCTTGCCGTGTTGATATGCTTCTGCGGAGTTTTTCTCTTTATCATGAGGTACGTACGACATACATCGCAATCAACATTATCTCCTTTCTCGTCATCTTCTTTTCTTCGCGCATCCGCTGATTACGCGCAGCTGTAAGAGATATGCGAAGACGTGCGCGTTGAACAACGCGAAGAATTTACTCTTTGTTCAATTCAAAACAAAAAAATATTCCGCACGTCACAACCTTCGTCTCTTATTGGAGTCGTAATCTCTCATTGATTTGTTCAATCCGAATCCGAGCTCTGCGCAGTTAATACAATTTTGTTATATTAACGAAGAGTTTTGTTTTGACTCTATTCAAGGACGTATGTCGCGATAACGGGTGTTAACAATAAGTGCCTGTTATGTGTAGCAATTCCGCGATTGTTCTCGGAAAACGTAATCGCGAGTAAAGAACGCTTATCGCGCCGTATTTGACTCTATTTGTCATAGCGATGTTTTCATTTTTTTTTTTTATGTGGTATTATTATATATCAACGTGTATCTTTCGACTGTCAGCGCGATTTTTGTGAACACACGCGTGTGGTGACTAATATCTTTCCTGCGTCTTGGCTATATATTAGCGGCGATAAATAGGAGATTAACGTTCGCATTTATCTCGCGAGATATATCCCATTTTTGTGGGAATTAGCAGAAATTTATTGCGGTATAAAATGATCCAATTTATGCATCGATACGTCACACACATACATCAAACTTTGTTTGCTTTCGTGTTTGCAAAGTATTTAAACTTGTTTTTTTGCAGCACAATCTTGCTCTCTATTTGTATATTTGTAATTTTTTTAGAAAGAGAGAATTCTAATATGCATTAATATTATTTGAATTTCATATTATATGCATAATAAATTAAAAAAAACAATTGTTGTTCGCGTATCAAAACTTCAAAGCTGACTTTGAACAAAGGAAATAATTGTATACATTATGCAATTTTGCATACAATCTACACGTAAACAGAATTATTTACATATAAAGGAAAGATAAAGGACTTAAAGGTCGTTCTACATGCGCGAACAGCTGATCGCAAGCAAAATCACAAGTTTGCCAAAGATTGCGTCTCTGCGATCTTGCGACAGTCAATAAACTTCGGATTTCCCAATTTTCATGGCGAAATATTAGTCTTATACTTTCATGGACCATCATGGACGTAAAAAAAAAACCTCTTTGCTGCTCTTTGCTGATTAACTTATATGACTAACATGAACGCTCAAATTGCACGATTCTTGCGCCTTGCAGCAATGCAATTGTGCGACTCATCTCTTGCGGCTGAATACAGAGAACGACCTTAAAAGAAGTTTATTTAAAACAAGACTGTTACATGGGCAAACAAGTTTTGTAACAAAAGATGAACATTAACATAAATTATATTTATTTTTCTGTCACTTATTCGTTACTCAATCTTTTTTTAAACATTGTATCCGTTATGTATTCGTAGAAGTCATATTGTTCGTACGTATAACAAAACAAATAGATTTATTATCGCGTCGTATCTGACGTGTGTATGTGTGTGTGTGCGTGTGCGCGTGCGTGTGCGTGTGCGTGTGTGTGTGTGCGTGTGCAACTTTCGCTGTGACTTTTAAATGAGAATTTACGGAAAACGAGAGAAAATCGAATGAGCACTCACGCGATTCAGGAACGCCGGAATTGGATTTGTAATGTAAATTTTTTTCTTTCCGCATAATGTTCTCTGTACCTATGCACAGTTGTGGAAGTCTTCGGCCGATTGAGAGTCAGCAATTTAAAGACGACAGTTCCGCGGATGACTACGACGGGCGATAAGTATCTCTGATTTTCTCGAGTGACACAGCCGCTTTCGTGTGCGAGGGGATCTCGAAAGTAGGTGTACCACAAATCTCTTCTTCAAAGAAAGTCGCCAATCGCACTATATTTGTAAATCGTGAAACTTTGAAATTGCGAGCAGCGATAACTCTTTTTTTTTTCGGCGTGCCCCGCACTCTCTTTCTCGGCTGGCTTTCGCGAACGCTGTGACGCCGCTTCGAACATAACACCGGATGAAGTAAAATCGCGGGACGGAAACGGATATCGAAATTATCGGTTCTCGTTCGATGGAAAGTAACGCAAATAGAAATATAATAAGAAAATTATATAGGAATTATAATCAAAATCTTGAGAAATGTCATCTATCAATTGCACAACATTTGATTGACAGGTGACTATGTACAACTTTTTTTACATTTTTCACTAACTTAAAGCGGTGATAAATACTTCATAATACAATTATATAAAGTGAATCTTTTGTTTTGGTAATGATAACGACGCTTGCAAAATTAAAATGGAATGAATAAGATTAATTTATTAAATAAAATCTTGTTTATACTTTTATTTTAAAAACGTCTAGACAATTTTATTATTTCTTTAAATAATACAGATTCATCATCATTTCTATAAATAATATAGGTATGCATTCGTTATGTTAACTTTTTTTAGTCAAAAATAAATAAAAATCCAAATGTAAAAAAATATAAATATGCAAATATGTGAAAGATAACATAACAGAAAGATAAAATCAGAATCACATTTTCATTACTGAATAACTCTGGCTTCTTAACGCTGGCGTTGAATTTGTTAAACATTTACGATGTCAAATAATTATTGAAATCACGGTCCAGAATCTCAATCAATTTTATGTGCTTTGTACATCATTTCACTGATGGATAGTTCTGTCACAATCACGTCGTCGCGTCTGAAGGCCAGAAGGTCACTGACAGTTTTGCACGACACTCGAGTCGACACTTGATTTAATTCGGTGGCGCGATAAATAAAAAATTGCTCGTATATTAATTGCGTTAAACTATATGTTTGATCATCTTAAATATTTCTTCGATGTCGAATTTGTATTGACATCATAACGCATTCAAATATTTTCATTTGAGAAGGAAGTGACGGAATGTTTTTAATCATATGTTTTTTAAGCAGTTAAAATGTTTTTAAACAATTACATAAACTGAAAAATACACTTTTGACTGTACTTCCTTATCCGGCTTTTTCCGGTCTTTTTAACTGATTGAATATCGAAGAAGCCTCTTCTTACTCAGATTATTCTAATTTCCGTAGAGATTGCTTCTGAACTTTTAGCCAAGCATTTATGCTAGTTGATGTAGGTATCGTGTTTGAACACGCGACCTTTAGGTAATTTAACTTACCGACTATAAAAGCGTATATAATTTAAGAACTACTGTAAAGCATCAACTTTGACATTAAAAATTCATCGAGCACTTACTTGGAAGAGTCAGAAATGATACGCGCGAGAGTGGTTGCGCTGTCGATAGTGCACGTACGATTTTCGTGAATCATCATTTTTCCTACCTATAATTGCCGTTCGATAAAGAAACGCTTTTTCTATTTCCGTAGAAATATGATGGTGCTTCGCGTTCACGGCGATGACCTGATGTTTGGCGGCAGCGGTGGTGTGATAACGCATGCGCCGCGCATACCACAAATGGAGATGATGAAGGTCCACATTCCTTTCACCTTCAAACTACACGAGAGCTTCAAGAGCACGTACGCCGGTAAGTCCTTATATACTTTGCGTCTCTACTCAGCAATTAATTCCCTAGCCGAATCCGGGGGATGTTGATACGCTGCGCCGTTTCACGGCGAGAGCAAACGAATATTCTCTCGTTTTCGCAAAATTTTGCCTTGTACCAGATTTATTTTGTTTTTTTTTCTCAAATATTCCGAAAAATTGACGTCATCCGTTACAAGGACTTTTGAACGTTGAAATATAAACGTACATATAGTTCCTATAACACTTAATATTTTAAATTCTTGTTCTTGAGCAATATGTAAAAGTCAATATGGAAAAAAAAACTTCGCGACTGCAATTGCTTATTAACATATTTTTTAAAAATGTTTTGGTTTGCGTAAAAGAGAAATTTGCATATAAGAACGAAGAGGCCAACCGATTGTTAATTAACCAAAAAAAAAACAAAAACTAAATTCCGCGTCGCGCTTGTTTCGGTCGCGTTTCCGATGCTCCGGAGGTTTGACACGCCGATGTCTCGTGATGACGGAAAAGTGGGTTATCTTGATAGACGCGTGTAACAAGAAAAAGACGAGAGCGTCGCGTGTAATTGGCATGCCAGGTGCCAGCACAGCACGATGGGAGCACACAGCTAAATTACGAAACAAGCCACCTTGACCGCGTGTTGTAGTCGGGTCATTGCAAGCCGTTTGACTTTTATCAACCGTCAATCGCTCGCGATGTTTCTTACAGAAGAGTTTTATTGAATTTTAATTTCGCAATTAAATTCATTTCTGCATATTAACTACGATGTTTGTTTTTTATGACGCTGTATTATTATTATTTTTTTCTTTTCTTTTTCGATTGAGAAGCAAAAGGACACGGCGAACTATCTTGTAACACATGTGGCTTTACTTTGAACCTTCTCGCTTTGTAAGAAAGAAAACACTTATTGGAAATAAAATTGTTTTATTCACGTTTTAAAGAGAGGATTGAAGTACATGCGAATGTGTATTTATTTGAATAAGTGTTAAATGACGCTGACTCTTGCTACTTTTTTTGTTATTTATTTTTTTAAATGTTTTTTTTTTAATTTTTAAATAGAAGGTTTCGAAATATTGTCGTAAAACAGAACGAATTTAACAGAACATTATTTTATCTTCAATTTCCGGTTTTACAAGTTGTGCGAAGTACATTTGAGGTTTATATAGTTTTTTTTATCACATAATTACTCTACATTGTAGATTTGTAATTTACCTAACTTTGATTTTTTTCGTTATAGTTCAATTTATACATTGTACCGACTGAAGACGACTCACAGTCAAAACGTTTTGAAATCGTCGAGATCTTAGCAATTTATTATTGCATAACATCCGGCTATCAATTCTCAGGTTTTGCCTGACATGCATCTTTGAATTATTTTATTTGTCCGTACGACATCATACACGAACGTTGTGCTCCCACGAAATCGATCTTCTCGCTCGAAATCAAGGGCGTCGTTTTCAAATTCCGTTCTCGTGGATGGCCGTCACACAAACTGTGAGAGGTTACACGCTGAAGACTTTTTCTCTCAGTCTTCAGTTTTTGAGGACGCTGCATAATCCGATCTTAAGTGTCTTGCACAATGGGAGGCACCGGACAGGCAGTTGCACCGATACACGTAGTTCTTAAGTCAACGTAATCTGAGCAAGCTGTCTTCCTTCCGTTCGTCGTGTCGCGAGAGCGAAAGAAAAAATGAACATTGGAAGTTTTTGCTTCTGTTCTTTATCGTAATATTGTTTCGATTTGTAACGCGAGCGCATGGTCGAGAAACTGACCAGTGTCACGAGCCAGATTGCGTCGTAAAAGAAACGTCTCGAGAAACTTTTATTTAGCGACTCAGCACTGATGACGTGCCAGTTCAATTGACCAATGCAGATCCGTTATCGAGCAACCGAGTTTATATAGCTCTCCGGTCTGTTTCTGGAAATTTCTCTCGTAACGTGAAAAGACCGAGGTTCAAGAGCGGATGTCGAAACAGTTAAAACTCCGTTGAATGTCGTAATATTGACAGAACGGTAGGTACAACGACATCGGGTGTAGTCGGCGAGAAATGCACGGATTTATTTATCTAGTTGCTACGTACGCATTGCGAGTAGTTGCGTGCAACATTGGTCGGAGTCACTGGCTGCTGAAGAACGTGACGAAGACAAAACTGTAGATGCGTGAACTGTGTCCTTACGAACAATTGAAGCTATTTATGTGAACTTGAAGTTAATTTTGATGAAGTCGGGTGCCAGATTGTTGTATCTCGAATCTCTTATTCTACTATCCACTGTGTCTACCTAATCTCTTTTCTCTGTTTCTTATTACACCGATCATTCTTCCCTTATTCGTAGTATCTTTATTTTTTCTAAACCCTCTTAAACATCTCTCTCTTTTCCCACTACCCTATTGTTCTCTTCCTTCTCTTTTTCTTTAATACACTCTGATATTAATTTGCTTTCCGTATCTCTCAGCGCTTTTTCTACAAATTTTATTATTCTATATCTAGATCTTTCGCTAAAATCCTTTTTATATATATCTATCTCTTTATAAATAATCAAGTAGTCGCATTAAAAACTATTTTCACAAAAAATAAAACTGTTTTTGTGCTCTGAAGGTCAGTAACGACTCTGAATCCGCTGTCGAAAAGACACTCATAATGAAACTAAAGAGTTTATTTTATTTTATATCTGTTATACATTGATTTTTGGTTGGATACATCTTTCTCATGTTGTAACGCGGAGCAGTAATAAAAAAAAAAAAAAAAACGAAAAGGAATCTGAATTGCAGCAATAATAATGCACAATCGTAAAAAACAAGTTTGGAAAATGACTTATAGCTGAAAGATCGGACGAATGTAGAACGCACTTTCATGTTCCATGGTCATTTAGTCAATTGGACCCGAGTCTCACGTCATTCGCGTTTTTTTTTGGTTCTTTTCCACTTAATTCCGACACTGTTATCTGTATGCGTCTGAAACGTGTAATGCGCGCACGTATAACACGCGCTCGACCAGAAGAGTGCAGGTTTGCTTGTAATCTGGCGAAAAAAAGAAAAGATAAAGATAGAAAAAAAAAACAAGAATTAATTTGTTTTTTTACTTTTAACATTATCACCAGCTATAGCGGAGTTATCGGAAGTTATTTATTGTTCCACTTTGTTTTGCATAACACATACTTCAAATTATATGTTTTGACCAAGTACTTATACGCATTACCTATGTACATAAATAAACGCAAGTATAAATTACGTTCAAATGACAAACTGTAAACTATATTATACGCAAATAATAAAAATTACATACTTCTATAAAAAATACATAAATTTTTAAAAACCTTTCAAAAACAATAATAAAAACACAATAACAAGTTTAATAAATATATTTCTCGTTAATTTTACGCGAGTTCTATTTTTAGTTAAACGAACGTTTACTTCAAAATATAATTATCAATATAATATTATATATAATATTAAAGCGGATGAATTATTATTTCTAAGCCCTCGTTAAAATGCAAAAATAATATAATGTAAGAAACAATTTTAATGTCGTTATTTTTGACGTGACTATCGGTGAAAGGCCAGTTCGCGCATAATTCGCGCACATCTGTGCACAAATCTAACTTGGATCGGCAGTTAGCGTTCCATGTAAAGTGGAGGATTAGGAAAACCACCGATCCTTTCGTCGGAGAGCGTGGAATGTAACTTGTGTGCGTTTTGTAATTCACTGTAGAATAGAAAAAACACGTGGAGAAATATATTTGACGCATCTTTTTTGTGAAACTACGGATCCCACAGCCAACATCACAGTGAAGAGAGACTAATGTAGGTTCGGAGTAGGCTCAGGATTATCGAATCCATTACATAATAGCGAACGGTTGCGCCAGCGACAGCAGCCGACAACAGAGTCAGTCGTTAGAATCACGAACCAGTCTACCGCGTTCACTTCTATTCGACTTTCGAGACAGGAGATCACGTGTGTTCTTAATTGTAAGAATTATTCTTGCATTACTAACCGAACACAACGATAGTGTTTGTCTCACGGAATGAAGTGCAAAATACTGGTTCTTGACGCAATATTGTTTTTCTTTCTTGCGCATGTTTTATATATATTTCTTAACGATGATTCTTAATGATTTTTTTTGCCGGTAAAAAACCGAGATTTATATTCGATCGGTGTACTTATTATCTCTGTAAGATTAACTTTTCTATTTTTTTTTGTAGCTCGTATAAGTGATTTCAAAAAATACATAAACAGCGAGCAATTTTTATAAGCAATTGAACTTTGGCATACATGCACAAGTATTTTTTTTTCTTTTTTATTTACAAATCGAAAATTTCCACGAAAAAATTAATTGTCTTTCTCTTCGTTCTCAGTCTCGTCACTTGTTGATCATTGCGACGACCTTGATCGGAACTCTCGGCAACCGGCTCGGTATCGCCGTTCAGTCACGTAGACAAAGAATTTTTTTTTTGTTTTTTATCTTGATATATATATACATATATATATATATATATATATATATCCATAAAATATATTAGCCTTATTTTCTACCTACATTTATCGATATTATAACCAGCAAGAATGTTAACAGATATTATAACGGTTTTGAAGGTAGCGATGGCGGCAAGTAAAGTGACTCTAAGTCACAACGGCTGTATATTTGAGAGAGAAATATGTAAGATAAAAATAAAAACAAAAAAATAAACTTTTGAAAAAACTTACAGTCAAATTTGTAGTTCTTGCAATATTTTTTGGGGAAAACAAATTCGGAATGATATAAAATACTCAACGCGAATGCGAAATAATATTTTAATACGAGGAAAAATTTCGTAGATCAAATCATTTGTTTAAGCTGTTGGAAAAGAAGAAAGAAACTTTTACACTAGATCTTTGTAATTTGTACTTTTAAAAACGTTTGAATTTTCTTCAAAAATTTATCTTATGAAATTTGTATTCTTATCGAGATAAATATTCTTGGAAAACGTAGGCGTTACTAATTGCTGAGAAAAGAAACATAAAGCACCGACAAAAAAAACACACACAAATGTATTTAGGTCAGTTTCTCGATCGAGAGAGACCTTTCTACGCGATTCCCTGGCGTTAGCGTAGCGTAATCGATGACGACAGTGGTTCATCTCGAGAGATAATACTTATAAATCGTACGTGTAATTCGCGAGAATTCGACAGCGTGTGCGCATGCACACCATTCGAGATCTCATGAGAGTTTTAGCGAGGCAAATGAAAGTGAAAGCTTACCGGTAACGCGCGAGCGACGGTCGGGTCTCCACTCGTCTCGAATCACTTCGACTCGACTCGACTTGTGCCAATCCGTCAACAATTTCTTAAATTACGACTCATCTTACACCTCAATCAAATTTATTAATAATTTGCGTTTTGAGAACAACTTGCATGTTAGTCTGCGCGTGATTTCGCGCGTTTCCTTTTCTCTTTCTCTTGCAGAATTTGCTTTGAGAGATTAAAGGAACAAAGTGTGTCGCGACCTGGAAATCTTCGTGATCTCCTTACGCAGTAGATATTATATATAGAACAAGTTTTTGTGTGTGTGTGTGTGTGTGTGTGTGAGAGAGAGAGAGAGAGAGAGAGAGAAAGAGAAAGAGAGAGAGAAATCGAAACGTTTCTTATGCAATAATTTTTAGTAACCAGTCGTGAAGTGTTATAACGTGTTATTAACAGTGTTATAACGTTCGCTATCTTCTGAAGCTCTTTTAGCGAGATGCTCGTCACAGAATAACTTCTGTGCATTTGTATTGCACGCCGGTTCTCCGCTGGCGCACATTCGTAATGTCACGCCAGCAGCGAAGTTATTTGTAAAACGATATATTACTTCTGCTTCTTTGACTAATCTTTACTTAATAGAGTTTTTATTGTTTAATAGAGTTTAATAGGGTTGTTTTGTTGCTGGAATAATTAATTGCATCTTGCAAACACATAAAAACGTGCTACATAACTTTGCCATTTGCGAACTCAGAATTAGAAATTATTTATTATGTATTTTGCATTCTTGTCTGTCTGTTTACGCAATAAAGTTTATTGTACTCGCCCAGTATATTGAACCGTTTATAAAATTTTTATCTGAAACAATTAAAATATAAATATAAATATGAATATGAAAAATAAATTATATAGCAACACAGAGCTTTTACAACAACAGTATAAATTAACATAGAAAATAAAAATAATAATGAGGAAATGTTCTTTTTCATTATAATTAACATTACTTCTTTAACGCTGGCGGAAAACTAATTTCAAATAGTAACGAATAAATAAAAATACGAAAATTAAATTAAAAAAGAAAATCAATTTAAATGTACCTTGGCTTTTAAAGCGGTCACACGTTGTACGAATAGACGCTCACATCTAACGGTATTTTATTTCCTGATGCCGAAAGTACAACTCACATCTCTATCTGTGACAATCGACTTATTGCGTAGTAAGCCATACTTACTGCGAGACTATTCTTGTGCGATCGATTTGATGCGATCTTTTGCTGGCGACGGAAAAAAAAAAATATCGGCGCGGCGGCGTGCAAGATGGTGAATTACGGAGCGTTGCAAAACGCGCCGGCGTTTGCGCAATTAAGCAACCGAGTGTCTCGAAACGTCTCGCTGACGAGTCGAAGAGACGTTTCGAGAGAAGAAAATATACCCGACAAAATTTATATACCGAGTCTCGTGTAAGAGAGTAAACGCACGAGCGCGCATTGTATGCGCCTTGTATAACTTGATTACGCCATAATAGTTTGTACGTGGTTGCGCGAGTGTAATTGGTGCATACAATGATCAGATCTAGCTGCAATGCGTAGTAATCGTTACTCAATCAATTAACATTTCTCATCTTTGAATAGAAAAAAAAACAGATAAAGTAAATAGTAATAAAGTAAAAGCGATTTATATATCAATATTTATATATCATACAATATTAAAATATTGAACAAAAGAATACATTGAAATGCTAATTAAACAAATACGAGTGTGTGAGAATAATGGAAGTTCAATCAATTTCTCATCTTTGTTCGCGTCCAGATTATATAATCATGTAAGCTCGAAAAGACAACATATAATTATTGTGTAATTCTTATGATCTTGACATTTTTAACTGCTGCATGCATCGAATGCGTCTATTATATTTTGTTTTTTAGTGACTAAAATTACAAGCCTGAAGTTGAAGTCACAAAGCCGATTAGCTTAACCAAGAGAATTAATTAAAAAAAAAAGATGTTTTTCTGTTTTTAATTTATTCATTAGCTACTTCTGACGAAGAAGGAAAAAACTGTTTGTTATAGAAGTCGAATGCGAAGTGTCCAGCCAAGTGGAATATTCGTTGCAGGCAATCTGGGGTGTTAGCATCAGGGAGCTGCATCTTGCGCTTTGGAAACCTTGGAGCACATTGCGGGACGCGTCCTTAAACGGAACTCTTCTGGAAGGTCACGCGCAATATTACACGCCGCCGCAAACGTATCCTTTATTTATTCGTTCTATTTGAGTATCCCGATTTTCAATTTTTAACGTAAAATACATACAATTTTTAACGTTTCCACAAGTTGGCGAGTCAATGATTGAACATAGTGTAACAAGAAGTATCGGTAGCATTGAAACGTGTAGAATCAGCAATCACCTCAGAAATCGTCCTAGAATTAAACCGTCAATCATAGACTCCAATAATTCAGAATGAAATAACATTGAGAAATTCCGTTCCGTTTTCTCCACTCGGTTCAGTATGACGGAAATTGGCAAACTAGCGCTCATGTTACCACATAGCGTTGGAAATTATAACGCTGGCGCTAATTTGCCGATTCAACATGTACCGAACATTTAGCTGGATCGGTTTTCGCATGATATATATATATATAAAAAGAGAGTCTGTGTATAATTGTCATTCCTTAACCGAGATCGCAGTAGACAGTCGCACGGAGAGGAAACGCTGAGATTATCACTTCCGGCTCCGGAATTGGAGCTCGGCACTCCGCCGCGGCTCTGTTACCCTCTGGTAATTTTTCTCACCCGAAGAGACAACCGGGATCCTCATCCCGATGAAACTGTAAGTAATATTTTTTATTATTGTGCGTTTGCGTTATTGTACACGCATTAAAAATTTTGCGAAACTCGCGAAAGTTGTTGCGGTCGGTGTTTCACAATCGTTTATCATTTGCTCGGATTTTTTGTTTAAGGTTGCGTTGGTGAACGTTGTTCATATTAAGGATAGCGTGTGCACGCTGCCGACTTCGATTCTGGCGCAGTATTTGAAGCAGGCGAACGGCCAGCTATCGTGTCTAAAAGTAAGTTTCAATTAATGCAAAAAATTGTTGTTGTCACAATGATTGTCTCAGTTTTCTAAGAAAGACAATCTACTTTTTATAAAGTAAATTATTTTTTGCTCCATCAAAAAATTGTAAAATAAAGATGAAGCGAAAGACGCATGTTTGCAATGTTAAATTCTTTGAAGTATCGCGCAAAAAGAGAACATTCGCAATTCTTTATAATGTTGTTATTGTACAATTCGTGTTTGCGATTTTCTCGCCGTAGCAACTCTACCTCGCCACGGGCAACTCGAGCAACTATGACGAGAGCGACGCGATGTCATCGGCGGGCCTGAGCTCACCGGCTCTGGCGCTCGCCGAACCTTGCAACAACAATGACACTGGCAGCGGCAATCGTGGCACCCTGGTGGCATCCGGTCAGAGCGATCAGGAAAACGGTTCGCTCTGGAACACCGCAGGCGAACAGCTATGCGTAGTGTGCCAGTACTTCCCGCTGTCACGAGCCTTGCTGCCCTGCCGACATACCTGTATCTGCGCCTCGTGCTTTGGCAAACTTGATCGGTGTCCGATGTGTCGCAGTCCCATCAAGAGCTACTTCTGCATACGCAGCGAGGAGTACATGCCTTCGGAGAAGGAGATCAATCCGTGCAAGCAGCGCCAGTCGAGTCACGGGCCCACGCATTGGCTCCACGACTGGAACGACCGACTCACTGATTTTCTCGGTTTCGCTCGTTAGACGACCGAGGATCGTGCGTGTTTTTTATACATCGGAGCGTTCGAAAAAGACTTTTGTGTAGTCAACTTCTACTTCTTGGATTTATTCCCGTGCAAATCCGAAGTGAAGATAGCGATCAATCGATGAAAAAACGCGTCTACGCTGGACTCATATGTGCGTTTCTGCACAGATGTTATTAAATTTATATTTTCATTGCGTCTAAATTATTTTTTCTGGAGTTTAACAAATATTTGGAGAAATACGTAGAGAGATAAGGGATAGTTAGAAATAAATTTGTATTTTTGTTTCTTGAAAATTTGAGAATGAGAGTGTCTATGTTGTAAGCTTTGAAACTGTGGTGAATGATTTATGAAAAACAAAACAAGGAATAAAAAAAAAAAAAAACAAATGTCGACATCAAGACAGAACAAAGTTTCGATTTTAATGCGGAGTATCCTTTTGCGAAACTTGTTGAAAAACTATTAAGAGACGCGGTAGCGCGAAATCAAGGATGTTACGCTGCGTGTTTTCATGTCGCAAACAAACTTTCACTAGTCCTTTATACTATTCTTAAAGTAATTTTGACAAATTTCCATTTTTACATATTCATCGTATTGTTCTTTTGACTGTTTAACAAACTTCTAACTTTAAAATCTTGAGCGATGGTGAATAAAAGAGTATGATGTTTATCATTCACATTCTGATTTTATCTCTGCATTGTTTGTGACAGTGAAACAAATAAAATATATTCTATAGATTTCTAAATAAATATACTAGAAACAGTTTGTGCATACACAATAAAATCTGATGCAAGAAGGAAAAGAACGACTATACTTCGAGTGGACAAAAAAAATTATGTACAAGAATATTATATACTTCGAGTGTACACATGTGATTATAAACGCTTATATGATAAAGTGACAAATTTTGAAAGTAAGTTGTTATTTTAACATATTAGTAAGCGGAACACACACAGGAAATATACTCGAGATGTTGCTGTTTAATTAACAAATACACAAACACCCGACAATTATTGAACTTGCATGTTATACACACAATCGTTTTAAAATACTTCAAAATTATGTTACAACGCGTTGTATATATACTCGACAGCAGCTCAACCATCATTTTCAAGTTAAAAAAAAAACTCTTACTTATCCAGCGTGTTCGACTTGAAAATGTTTTAACAACAGATTCTGTCTGTGTTTTAAGATAAAAATTCTGACAAAAAAAGGTTGAGATTATAATATTAGATTATAGTTAAATTTTTTGCACACGCAATTTACATAGAAAAATTGTAAAAATAATAATTTTAAATGTTACGATTCAATAGTCGGATGTTTTCAATTTGACACGTGTCAGTGCCAAAATAAATCGTATTATCAATGCCACTAATATCGATTAATAAGCACGTTTTGGCTCAACATGAAAGGCCTAAAAAAAGCATGTTAGCAAAACACAATGCAATACAAAATAAGTAGCATTGATAGTAAAAACAAATGCACACCGACAATGACATAAAGCCGATTTTTACTCCGTTTACATAAAAGACGATACGAACAATAATGAAAATACAAATAAAAAACCAGAAATAAAAAATTTTAGAAGTTAAACAATTTGAAAAACTACGTTGACAATGTTCACACAAATTTAAAGAACTCTCTTGTTTACTTCCTCTATAAATAGTTATTATTGAATTACGTCAAAGACAAGAAATAAAGAACGTTGTCATTCAACTTACATTGAAATAAATTAATTTTTTTCGTACGCCATTAATGGCATTCGATAGCATAGATTAATAAAGCGGTTAGAGCTTTTTTTTATTATTACATTCTCTTCGTAACTTTACGCTTTTCTCTATTTTCTCTCTCATTTACTCTTCGCTCTTACAGTCTTCCATCCTATGCTTTTATTCTGCATCAATTAAAAGCAACATCGTTTGCTACATCCCAATCTAACGTAGTCTGAGAACAAGTTCTTATACTGTACAATGCTTTTGTATGTTATGTAAATGCATTGCGCATATATTTATCGTGCGTGTGTACGCTATTAAATTCTTTAATTCTTTAGTATTAATTAAGTTGTTATTCTATAAGTCTCTTGCTTGCGAAAAGTATTATTTTCTTTGAATCTACACTAATTGAAATATTCGAAGGTCTGATTTGCGAAAAGCTTAACTGGTTAAAGTAACGTTTTCCGACAAGTTTAGTATATTAAACACAACACAGAGTATTAGATCAAGATATGTAAAAGAACGGAGCACACTTCACTCTTTATAGATTAAGACCATCATGTATCGTTTAATGCCACTGTAAATAGACAGACTGTGATAATTCTAACAACGTCCGTGTGTGTAAACGCGTCTCTTGAACGAAGCGACGCGAGAAAAGGATCAGTTTTTAGGAGCTTCTTCTGGAACAGCTCACAGACGCCGAGGAGATGATCGAAATTATGAGCGATGGCCTTTGCAGTCAATTTGCTATTAAAGACATTAACATCTTAATTTATGTTTTAAGTGAGAAGCTTGGATCGCGATTCGCGATCCAACTTGAAGAGAGCATATCTGTACATAATTTATTTAAATAAAGTGTATTAGCTGGCATTATATACTTTTGTTTATATTTTTTGCTACAATAAATACCCACAGTTTACCATAGTTTCACACACAGAAAAAAATCATTTGTTTTTCCAACCGAATTTGATATTTACTAATCCATTTAGACTAATTTGATACCCGATAACTTATTGCATAACAGATTTTGCACTGAAAGTGATAAAATGCGTTCAAAGTGAAAAGAGAAGCAAAACAACTACGGTTGAGTCTGTACTAACCTGTGTTTATGTGTACAAACACATACCTGTGAATTACGTAAAGTAAGATATTTAAACTGTCAAACTTCGCTCGAATATCTCGATGTTATTGAAACATTATCAGTCAATTATACTAAGTATATTACCGATATATTTGCAGTTTACAATGGATATAAACGTAACCACCTGTTGCTAAACTTTTATTTGAGTAAGAGCAAGTTTTTAATGTAAAATTGATTGATAGTTTAACAATATCTTGGTGAAAAACATTTGGATTCTAGCTTTACATAGATAGATTTTGCATCCAACGATAGCACATTCTTACTTAAATACACGTACAAACGTATTATGCACGCATTACGTATCTTTTTAATCTTTTGCGCTTTCACCAACACATTTTCACTCTGTTATGTTGTGAGGTCCTCTTCATGGTATTGCAAATGGCGGGCTCCCGCCAGACTCTACAACGTGCCGAAAACCAGGAATTCGGATCTTATACTTGCGATCGTCTTTAAGTTCATCTTGCGATGCACAGATCGTTTGGTTGGCTACTGTTGGCTACAGAGCATCCGAAACTATAAAGTTAATTTCAAAATTATACATAAGATTCGGTAAACCGGTTTTAGAAGCGATTCAAAATGGCGGAAAAACTTTTTTTTGTTTTTATTTTTTAAAACACACACGTACAAAACTTTAGTTCCTGGACAGATGATTTGAGGAGGCGCTGCAAACACTGTTAATCATCGAAAGCCCTGAAGTTTACGGTCTTGTGTGGGGAGTTTATGCCTCTCATTGTTTCTCATGTATGTTTTTTGTCCTCTATTTTCTCTCTCACGAAGAACAATGCTCTTCGTCGTTTCGCGGAAGTGTTTGTTTTGCTCGGCTCGTTTAGCCGTTGATGTTGGTGCGCAAGAAGATTGACACAAGCGATTGCGGTTGTATCCGGTTCGGTAAACTTCGTTTGTAAGTCTATAACCTATGTGTCATAAGGGAAACGCTGCCACGAACTTTACTCTTTGACCGTGCACTCACCTTTTTTGGACAACAAAGAAGATTCCTGAAGATATTCACCTTATCACTCACTCGGTTTGAAGCGACTAGTTCAACATTGTGTTTTTTAAGGTTATCCGTGACGATCTCTGTCAGAGAAAGAAGAAAAACCGATCAAACTGTCCGTCAGAGAAACAAAAGCGAGGATATCATAAGATGGCCGGCAACAGCGAACTCTGGGTGCAATGCTTTACATGCTGCTTGACGCCGCAAGCGAGGCGGAGCGGCAGACGGAACAATGGCAGACCCCATCAGAGGCTCAGGATAGATAGAAGCATGATAGGCCTACCCACAAATTTCAGACACACAGCGCACATCAGTAGTGGTGACATTGACATGTCGATCTCGCAGCTTGCCGATCTTCAGGCACAGATGCAGAGAAAGAGCGGTTTCGATAGTGATTTCGGTGCTAAGGTATAGTCAAGAAGGTATCTACAAAATATTATGTTTAAGTTAGAAACGTCATGACATCTACCAATGTGTAAAATTATTCATCATACAAACCTCATACAAACTTTGTTCTTTTCTGTTTTAGACATACTGAGCTTTACAAGAGAAAGGTACAATAAACTTGTGGCGAATATTTAATTTAACAGACAGAGTGAGAATTTAATGATATAAACACAGCGAGACTGATTGTCTTTGGATATCCTATCTTACTCTTCTCAAGAATGGAAGAATGTCTTCATACATACAATATTGCATTTTGTTTTGTGATCCGCTAGAACACTAAGGGTAAATTTATTTATCTCTCGCACATCTTCCTTCTCCGTAAAGAAAACTGCCAGATATAACTTTATTACTACTATATTGATTTTTTTGAGAAGTTTACTGTTAAGTTTTTGACTGAAATGTGCATTGCATAGATTTATAAGAACTTCCGATACTTTTTATACAAATTGTGCCTTTATCTCAGCAACCTGACGCTTCATATAAAATAAGTTATACACAAAAAAAAAGAGTAGAGTATTTTAATCTTAAGATAACTTATGTAAAATTTAGATACAACGTAAAATATACATGTAATATGTAAGTTAATTATATCACACATAATATCACATAATAATTCTCTGTATACACTTCTTATCCTAGCGTCAAATGTCATTTGTATTAAAGAATATAAAAACATTTGTATTATTTATATAAAAAAAGTTTACATAAAGGTTTTTTTGGTAACTGAATGTATGATACATTGTCGATTATTTTCCAAGCATGGTCAAAGTCCACGTAGAACATTTCGATCATCTCGATGTTGCTAAAGGGAGAGATACATAGAATATATATAGGCATTGTTCTCTCATTAGCAATTAGTAGTTAACGCGCTAATAAAAAGAAAAAAAAATATCATGCAAAGTACGCTTTACAAGTATCTTATTGCGATCTTTTTTTTTTATACTAACTTTCTTTGCTCTCGCTCTCATTTTCGTGTCCTCTTCCTTTCTTTACTTTCATAGTCCGATTTACATTGGAATGCAGACTTGATCCGAATCGGACGAGCGTGTTACCGGTAAACTTAACGTGACAGCAGCAACTAGACGGGAAGGGGAACTGTGATTTGATAATTTTACCGTCATCGTCCAGCGCCGCCAATTCTCGATATATATACTTCTGCTTGCAAGTGGTTTGGTAACCCTCCGCAAAACCATCGATCATGCTACACTCTCGATTTGTGTCCCTACAAAATGAAGGACAGTCCGGGACTGCTGAGGGAACTTTTATTTGTTTTATGGTAAATAAAACGTTCTTACTCGCAAACTTCGATGCGCACTCCTTGCTTCAGATTGTCTAGATTCACAACAAACAGCCACTGGTTGTCCTTATCCTGTGCAGCCTTTGGATATACCACTTTTTCCTAGAAACACGTCATTCTTTTACGATTAATTGAAAAACCGTGTAACACATTAAGATGTAAATGTTTCTTCACACAAATAGAAAATTATTTTATTTTATTTCAACAGAAGGTTTTTTTATTTCAGTTAAAAGAGACGTATTATTCAATTATACCAAGCTCAGTTTTTTGGTAAATTCAACCAGAAGACTTACAATTACTTACATGATATCGACAAAGTGGCCATGCGTCCGGTTCATCCATTCTCTGTTCGATATCGGGCAACTGAACAAGTACAAAAAATTTTAATTGTAACACATTATCATTAAAATAATTTTGTTTTAATTAAATAACTATTAAATTACTAACCGGATCGATGGTCTGCAGAAATCTGAGACTAGCGTTTTGCGCGATTGCGCGATTTATTAATTGGCTCGGGTAACCGACGACGTCCTCGCAGAACGTGCTGTTATTATCGCAAACCAATGTCGGTCTGCTTGCCGTAACTTTGCTGTCTGGGAAAATAATCTCGTCTCTCTCTGTATAACTTGATGTACTTGACACTATACACAAAAAAATACACACCTTACTGCAAATACAGAAATAATTGACTTCTATGGTGATCTTTCTGCACAAAGTTTGGACACAGTGCGTTAATTATTGGTTTTTTTTTCCAAGAATAATGTCCAGAAAAGCGATGATAAAACACTTCTGATTTACAAGAAACACATTCGTGTTAACTACACAATTACTTACCCAGCCACGTACGCAATGCTAAAAATATGAGTGAATTAAGTTACACGGTATGAGGAAA
>QVNW01001546.1:0-56217 GCA_014825475.1 Pseudomyrmex flavicornis
ATAAGTCTGGAACTAATCATTCATTAAAATCTATAGAAATTACTTATCAACTTGCACAACTTGCACTTTTAAGATTCTAAGTTTACATATAAAAGTGTGTTATTTCAACGTTCTTCATGAATTAAAAGTTAGCAATCAAAAATACATAAATTTATTTTTAATTAATTCGAAATACTAATGAATCATTACACAATTCAAATAGCTGTAATTTAAATATTTTAGATTACCAGCAAATAGCAAAAAACAATCAAAAATAATTATGTGTACCAATGAAATTGCACACACTTAATCATGCAAATTGTCGCTATAAATGAGACAAAATGCGTTACATGACTGATGTTTGTCTGTTGCACGACCATTCTAATAATTTAAATCTCAAAGCTAATGTGACGAATACGTTTAAACTTTACCTTTAATGATAACACAATGCGCACATTTCTCACACACAATGTGTAGAAAGACTGTGATAGTTAAAAAATTTATGGTCTCATTGTTTGCGGAAACAACACGACATGTTCGTGTAACGCATACTTCACGTTCTATTTGCCGATGTAATATCGAGCGTTTACGAGAAAACATTAATATTTATTGATTTTGTTAATTATTTGAAGTATCTCACTATTTTAAATATTTATATTATCTGAGCATTGTTGGTTTTTATTAATTATTTATTAAAACAAAAAATAAAAACAAAGATTTCATGATTCCTTCAATTATGTCTTTATTTCTCGCGGAGTCGGTGCTTTTCGATACAACGCACGCGCTTGAAACTTCTTGATTGACTAATTAATTGACTAAGCGATAAATCGAGTCAGTGAGATTAGACTGCTCGTGTGTTTATTTGGCTTCGACTCCAAAATTGATGTGTGTAAGAAGATACTATCGATAGCTTAGCCCTACAATCTCGTTAGCGCTCCGCTCACTCGTTGATTATCGCGCGTTGATCTGTTTGACTTTTGTGCCAGATAAATTTTTATGATCTTTCAAGAACGATGCAAAATGTCGTATACATTTCGGAACAGAATAACGTTGATGCAACGCCCACGTGATGAGTCTCTCTCAATAAGCTCGTAAATTTGTTTAGAATTATTTATACATGCAAACGGAGTCAATATGCTCGTGTGAAAAATTATTCACGTGCAAGCGAAACGATTCGGCGACAAATGAAAACTGGTTATCTGCTTTAATCGACGCAACAAGCGTACGCAACGCGTACTGATAAAAAAATTCAAAGAATTTATATCTATTGATCATTTTTCTATTTTAACTATGTTTTCACTCTTATCTCAGTTACCAAGCGCGATTCTGCGCGACCGCAATGAATAATTTATTCAACCACATCTATTTACTCGTATTCATTTTCTACGAATCAAAAGCGGTTCCTCTTAACCGCCGACGCCGTTGTTCCGCGTCACCGCCACCTTCGAATTAGTCTCACTTATTGCTACTTAATCCGTCATGCTTACCTAGATTTTCAACCCATTATGAGTGACCGATTGAATTAATTTGCAATTAATCTGCCGCAAGTGGCCGGTTGTAATACTTCAAACAGTAGTTGTATATAATGTATACATCATTAACCAAGAGCGTATAAAAATAGACATTTCTAATCTCTCATAGCGATAAGAGAAACGACGATCGTTGTTTGTTTTGTTTTCTACACTCTAAGCAAATTACGTAACATAGTTTTAAACATTTGTCAAAGAATAATTGTGCACTGCTCACGTTTAGAGGTACGAAACTGTTTAAAATAGCATAAATCCGCGATACAATGGTATTCCCTTACAATAAGATTTTCCCATTCGAAGAAGTGATTTTCTAACGCCGAGCACACGACAAATTTGAACTCGTCACCGAGCGCGCTCGTCTGGTCGCTCCGCCTCCGGAGGGTCTTTCACTTCTCTGCGGAAGGTACCAGCCGCCGATAGAGCCGCGCGCGCGTTGTGTTGATACGGGACACACACGGACTGTTTGTTCGTGGTACCATCCGCGGACCCTTTTTTCATGTAGGCCTCGAGTCTCGAGTCACAACACTAGTAAAGTTACAAAAGCCGAAGGCAAACAGATCCGGGGACGGGCCTTAACCGGTTTATTAAACACTCGTGCGGGTCCCCGGAGGTGGTCCGCATCGTCGCTCAAAGTAGCGACGACGCGGTCAAGCGAGTGTACGAGAATGACAGCGACGTCGACGCCGGCGTCTTCCGAAACTCGCGTAACGTGCCGCGTTTTTCGTTTGTGATATCACTTTTCTGTGAAGAGATTGGGAACAAGAGATGCGTTAATTATGTGAGAAAGTGCAATTTCAGTCGAGATATCAGAAAGAAATTAAGTATTCGGCAAACAACAGTTTACACACTGAGCAATTCTGTTTCGTTCAAATCCAATTACAGACGCAATTCGAACGACTCATACATGTTATTTATTTTTATTCGTAAAAAATATTTTGCTACGTATCTTTTTGATTCGACACAGATCATCGGTTGTTGAAATACATGAGGGAATATTTCTTGCGGCGTCCTGTACAATACAAAGTTTTGACGACGCACATCGTGGAATTTTTTTGTACGTCCCTTAGTGTCACCGAGTGACTTACGTCCTACGACAGAAATAAAAGGAAAGTAAAAGGTCCGGAGAGCGGACTTGGACGCGTACTGCGTTGTGGTTTTGGGTTCAGCAGAGTTCACTGGACATATTATGGGACAGACGACCACTCCAGCGTGAAATGAAAATATTATGCCAGCGCTCAGACTGCTGTACCACGCGTGACACATCGAAGAATTACTATATGGTTGTAAAAAAAAAAAATAAATAAATAAAAAAATAATCGAAGATTCACACATCGCGCGTGTACCTCGTGTATAACGACATAATTTTTTTGTCGCCAGTCGTTCTTACGATAAGATCGCGGTGACTTTCATTTAATCAGCGCCTGCGGCATGTCGTGAAATTACAGATGCTGATTTCTTACTCTTTCCTGATTCTGATTAATCCGAAAACTAACTGCAATTACGGTTTTTTATTGTTTTTTATTCTTGTAAACAATTTTTTTGTTTTTCTTTTTTCTTTTGCAATATTGTTACTAATTTCGTTTAATAAGCAATTACTAGCATGCATTTGATTCCGATGAACATTGACACACGGTAACGCACACACAATTGTTAACGAAGCGTAAGATCTCGAGCGAGATCTTACCGCGAGATCCCGGGGTTATTTCTTGCGGCAATTTGTTAATCGTACTTAGTTACAACCGAAGGAAAGAAACGTGCGCCGGCAAAAAAAAGCGAGAAAAGGATGAGTATAAATCATGCCCGTGACAACTTTAATTTTACATAATTCTCATCTTACATATTTTTCTCTACGCGACGCGCAAGTTTCCGCAAGTAGTTTTCAGATCTATCTAGCCTGGCGCTGCGCGATCCGATCAAATTGATCGCGTGCGGATCGGAACTTTTACAAACATGGCGGTAATACTTTCGCGCCGGCGTCCCCGTTTCCCTCGCATATATACCTGATTTGTGCAACATCGCGAAGGCACTTTTTTCTCGCTCGATCGGTTGTGGAAAAAAAAAAATAATAATAATAAACGCGCATGTGTGAACGCTTTGCGCGGCAAAAACTCAAGTGGACCGTCCATTATGTTGTGATGCGAGTAGAGGGAAAATCGCGCGTAATAACGCTAATTATCGATAAATAATGCGTATGTTAATCGCATCCCATGCTAACGCGACGATAAGCGAGCGCGACACATGTATCTACCAATACGTTGTACGTATTAGAGTTGTTCATGCAAGATACAATGTAATGCAATTTGTTATCCTTGAGAGAGTCATCTCTCTGTCGCTTGAGATAATACACACGCGCTTTCTTGCAAAATAACATTGAGCGCAGCGTCTCTTTTAATGTCATTTTCAGTTGTGCTTCTATAAACACTAACGTTCTTTAACGCCACATTGACAGATCGAGGAAACTAATTAACACTAGAACGCCCGATGTTCGAGCCGCATTGACTGCTTTAAGTCTTGTTAGGAAAAACAGTCTCTTGACTTCTTCCTTGTTGAAAAATGCTCATTTGTTAACAACAAGATTTTAAATAAATTGAAAAAGACAGATAGATACAACAGACAGATCAGACAATTCACATTTGCACTTGACGTCACAATCTATTTCTACGCACTCGACGACGTTACATTATACCGACGGATTTACTGCATCACGTTGATAACAAATTCCTCCGGCAATTTATTCAATTGCGAAGAAGGTAATCTCGCATTCTGCATTGTAATTTAGAATTAGCCGCGCTTTCGTTATCCGCAAATACGTCGCTAATTACGTCGGATTTACGAGCGCGCATTAAGTATCGGCGACTCTTTTATATCGCATTTAAAGTCGCGTCGGCGGATCGTTCTCATCGCTTTCTCAAGGTGATTCTCTTTCGATTCTGTTCCGACGCACTATTTTCTGAACGCAATTTTCTGTTTCTTTTTTATTTTGCCGATGTTTTTCAACTATTTGCACAAAATCGATCGCGATATTTGTTAGTCCGATTGATAACGAGAGGATTGTATCTTATCGATATTATTTCCTCGTATTTCAGCACCACCGGCGACGATTGCTTAATAACCGGCTCGAAGTCGGTCGCTTTCATAAAGTATTCAAGTAACTCACAAAAATCGAATAACACGTGATTCATAATTTTTCGCGAAATTGTTCAAATCCGGTCCACGCGCACGGCCGTTCTCCGCGATCGAGTCTCTCCGTTATTGACGTTAGCGGACTATTATATATATATATATATATATATGTATG
Organism: Pseudomyrmex flavicornis; assembly: GCA_014825475.1. Classification (NCBI taxonomy): domain Eukaryota; kingdom Metazoa; phylum Arthropoda; class Insecta; order Hymenoptera; family Formicidae; genus Pseudomyrmex; species Pseudomyrmex flavicornis. Next base: position 4,807 of record QVNW01001546.1, read on the forward strand.
TCGGTCGTTTTCGCGGCGATCGCGTTTCTAAGAGGGTTCACACAATGCGGGTGGTAAGCGCGCGTACAGAAGTGAAGCAATGTTTAAATTACACGCTGTAGTACAGTGAACCGAGCTTTACGAGGTCCCGCCGCGAACTCCTCCGTTCCACCACCTACGATAGCAATTACGGAGCCCGAAGCGAGTCGCGCGCTTGGCACACACCACAATAATAATGTGCTCACTTCCGCGACCAAGCGCAACACCACGTGGAAATCGTATATCCTTCATTCTTCGAGGGACGAAAGTCAGTCCTGGGCTTCGAAGACGAAGACTTCAACGCTGTGCCGACAACGCCGCTCACACGTAGTGTGTGCCAAGTGGGCGTGCGCGGATATTCAGCCGCGGTATCGCGCATCAAACGCGCGCGTTTATATGCGTCTCTCGCGCTTTTTTCTTTCTTCGATTCAATTATTTCCGCTCTTTCGATTCTCGAGAATCTGTTATTCCATTGTGGGCGATGAGCGCGCGTTCGATATCTCAAACTATATTAAAACTTGGCAAGCGACAAGTAAATTTTCTCCGTTATTTTTGCCGCTGTCAAAGAAATTAAAATTATTTTATCACAAAGAATTAATTAATCGCATAAACACGAAGTCGTTTTGTGTTAGGTTTCCCGGCGAGTCCGGCCAATTACAAACCGCGCGCTAATTAGCGATGGCCGCGCGACCGATCCGAGTACGCGATCTCTCTCGCCACCTGACGCTATCCATCGTACGACGGCTGATTGCTATTCTCTACCTTGAGGCCGCGCGCGCGCGCAATGAGCGATGCGTTCATTCATGCCGCAAGTGGAAGAGTGTGTTTGCCGCGATATACAGACGGAATAATACACGGGAGGAGGATCGATCCCGAGAGACGAGAGGTCTAAGCCGGTATAAGGCCTCGCCGATGCTGCGCAATCCGCGGGCAGACATGTTTATTATTCGGAGCGAAGGAAGCGGATACTTAATGTCCCGGTTGCCCGTACGTATACTTAAAGGCCCATTGTGGGTGGAAGGTGAAGAGAGCACGCGATGAAATGTGACGGGACTGATTCGATGTATTGTGTACACAGGACGAACCGTGTGCCTGCGTATCTTCCGTAGTTTCTTCGCATATCAACGCAGTCATTCTAATATTCTTTTAAAAACAAGTTTCTCGTATAATTTATTCCCGTACAATCATACATAAAAATGATTTAAAACGCGATATCCGATGAAATCTCGATAATTTCGCGTCGAGACAAGTTGTCACGCCGGCCAAATGAATTGATTCAGTTCCGCGCTCGATAATTTGTTTTCTTTGGGTTTTTTTACGAGCAACTGTTTCGGTCATTTGTCACCTCGAAAACGAACTGGTTGCGCGCTAGTGTGCCGTGTTGCTGACTATACGCTAAACCTATCAACGGGTTTCGTAACTAACTGCATCGCCGCGTCGTTAAAAAGAAACAATACGAATCGGCGAAGAACGCGTAGGTAGAAGTCGTCCGCGTGAGAGTTGAGAAAAAAATTCATTTCGCGAACGCTTCGTAAAATCGCTTGCGATATCGACATCGTGTGGAAGGATACTTCCTCGCGTGTACTTCCTTCGCGCGCAATATCGTGGGTGGAGCGAGAAACCCCGGCTTTGTGCCTGACCACCGACAACTTTGATTCAGTGCGATTGTTGCGAGCCGGTTCAATGATCGGCGCGACACACCAACCGCGCGCGCGGCAGCGGCGACGGCGACGGCGGCTCGAGTCTGTATAACGACGCGCGCACGCAAAACACACGTACGCGATCCACTAGCCGGCCAAACGAGTCACGTTTACACACGAAGCACCACGTGCTCGCTCGATCGTGCTCCCGGTAATGTATGTCGCAGCTCCGACGATCGGCCGGGGAGAAAGAGAGAGAGAGGAGAGAGCGCGCGTACCGATTCTTCCGTTCTTTTGCGCACGACGCACGCTTAGCCGCTGGCATCAGAAACGGCGAAAGACCGTGAAGGGTTAATCTCTAACCGCCGGGCATCCGATGTTGCAGCGCTCGTTTCTTACGTCCGGCGAATCGACGGGCTAGTTAGAGACGCGGGAGATTGAGACAGATATAATTTCGATCGAGACGTATCGCTACCACGAGTCACGCTAGGCTAAGTTCCATGTTTATTCGCGACAGCGAAAACGCGATAATTGACAGTGAGGCGGTTACAAACGCGTTTCCGCGAGATTATGTGTTTATATTTCCCAACCGTGTTTGAAAACTTAAACTGAAATTATTACCGCGCACCTCCGTCCGATGAATTATGTTTTCTCTGACGACTGTAATGACGTAACGCCGCATAAATTCCCATACACGTCGAAACCTCGACGATCATTGTCGTCGATTCAGCACGGACAGCCTCGGTCACCCGAGCGATGACAGAATCTCACCGTCTTTTACGATCCGATGGGTCGTTATTGGGATTTCTCGTGTCTCGGCGCTACGCGGAGGAAATCGTAAAGGGCCGAAAGGGTCGACGGAGAGGCGTGGTACCGCGTACGTACGTACCTCTGAGGACTCCGCTGACGTCTCTGTATATTCACGGTGCTCGAGATCGTCGTAAAGGGGATCTGTATAGAGTCGCGGCGTGAGAGTTTGATTTTATGCCCCGTCCCGGACCGCCTGCCGCTAGTCACACGATCAGTCTTCGCTTTTTTTTTTTTTTAACGCGCGAAGCACACGTGCTGTGTGTGCATTTTTTTTATTTAAGCGTGCACGACACACGGTGTTGGTGTTTCGCCGCGGAAAACAATGTCATCTTGTTTTCCGCGCTATCAGAGTCATCATTCTTCCTCGCGGATCTTGAAACTCGCGCGGACAGAAAATCGTCTCGGTTGCTCATAAAAGAGACGACGCGTCGTGCGAGTCGACCGCGCGACAAATCGGCGAATTATCGTCGGTCGCGACGAGCCCGAACGAGCAATCTTTTGTACTCATCCTTCTCTCGCGAATTTAAATTGAGAAACAAAAGTTTAAAGACTCAATTGCTCTACCAATACGAAAGCGGGAAAAGATGATTACGAACAAAATCACGAGAAAAAATAATAGCGCAATTGCAGCGTGATTAGTTCAGAACTCGTACATTTTTTAAAAGTAAATTTTTGTAGTTTAAAGTCACATCTGAGTATGATCCAGACCGACAGGAATGCACACAATGAATAATTTATGACGCTGATTATTAATTACATACACCGCACTGATTTTATCACGTGTATATATCATTTGCATTGAAGCGATAGTGTCAATTTCTAGCATAATTTATCTTGATGTCATTAATGTCGCTGACTTGCGTTAGTTCATTAATATGAATGTTTTTTTCTCTTCTATCTGTAAAAGTAAGAGAAGCCTACGCTAGCGCGGCAGAGAACGATGATAACGATTCGTATCATTTTGATGAGGACACAACAAGAAAGATAAAAATCGACTTCGTGATAATAAATCATAATTATTGATTGTCGTTATCTACGAAAGTTGGGGGCAAATTAAAAGGTGGCTAATTGAGAAGCTTTTAATTGAAAATGAAAGATCTCTAACGACACATGTTGTTTTGAAGTAGATTAACCGGTAGATGAAATAGATTATCGCTTCGCTTTATCTGACTCTGTTACATCGAGATCTTAATCGAAACCAGTTACGCCATATCTGAAACCTGTTCTTCTTTTTTTTTTTAATATTTTCTTTTAAATATCTTCAGACAAATTTATCAAATATTCGCTGAAGATTCATCGGTAAATTTACGATGTTTCGAAATTTTTCTCGACAATAATATCAAGTGAGTGGATTGCACGCAACTACGAGCACGATACGCGCGCACGATAAGATGATTAAGCTCGACTGACACAAATATCTAAAGAAAAGTGCTTTTAATACGAAGCACTCGCGTTTCGATATGACCGATCGTACGACGCGTAACGACTGACTGATATTGTACGATATGACAGACTGTGAAAACAAGCAAGGATTTACAGAAATTGCAGATATTTTTTGCTTCGTATATTGCGAGTAAAATTTTAAGAAAAAACACGCGCTGTCAAGATATCAGTCCATTCGCAATTTTGTTGGTGTTGGATATCTGATTTGTCGAACGTTCACAAGGAATTAAACAAGGTGCAGGTATTAAAAACCGGGCATACACTTCGCGAAACGAATATTCCTTATCCGCGAGAAGAAGTCGTTTAACGGCGGATATTTTGCTCCTTTGACGCAGCAAAAACAAATAAATCCGGATAACTTACGTAATCCTCGCCTTCGGTCGAAAGAAAAAGAGAAAAGGAGAAAAGAGATGAACACCGATCGCAGAAGAGAAGACCCCGAAGAAAAAGGGAAGAAACAACATCGTCGCAACCTACCGTCAACCGAATCGCGATTAACGCGCGCATACAATCGGGGCGCACTTTCTTACGCACGTGTGCGCACACGCGTGTGTGTGGGTGAGCGCGCGCGCACGGCCTATCGCTTGGCCGCAGGAATCGAGATAACGTAATCGACGATGACATTGAACGCCGTAGTAACCGACCGCGTGCATTCCTGCGCGCCGCGCCTCCCTCCTTTCGTCCTCGATGCTGCGGTGGCGGAACGTCGTCTCGTATCGAGTCTTGCACCGATGCCAACGGTAGGTTGTCACCTCTGGATATAAACGACGGATGACGTCAGTCATGACATCAGTGATCCATATCGTCGTAACACCGTAAGGCGCCTCCTCGCCTTCGCCTCGCGTATTACAGACGCTTTAAGACGCGTCAGCGTAAAGACACCTTTGATAATTCGATGCGTCGGCGACGCAGCAGGTAGACCGAGGAAGACGCGAGGGGGAAAGAAGGAGTAGAAAAAGGACTAGAAGCCGAGGCAGGGAAAACAAAAGGAGCACGCAGAAACGGAATTGGTGAGAGAGGATGTAAAGGATGAAGGTTAGCGCGCAACTCCGGCGCAACTTAAAACCCCTCAGCATTTTATGGGTGGAGTCGTCTTCCGAGAGAGAAAGAGAGACGAGAGAACTGTCCCGGTACGCCTAGTAGTCCCACAAGCCAGACTAAAATGCAAATCTCGCGCCCCGCTAATCTGTCTGGTGCATCCGTGAGGTCGGGACAAACCATTGGCGGAGACTGCGAGTTTTCCCGCGTACCTCGTAAATCAAAGTCCGCGAGGGAAGGACTTTTGCGGTCGGCTAAAGAAGGAAGTCGGAATCCGGCGCGCACACATGACGCACCCTGATTCATATTCAACGAAAGTGGAAATACGCGCCGTCGCGAGTTGACAGAGAGAAATCCGGCCCGAGAGAAACGCGAGATCGTCAAAGTCGAGATAAACGCACCGCGACATGTCACAAAATGATCCGCTCATTTTCGTTTTTTTTTCTTTTTAGGTTTCGTCAGAAATTACATAACGAATGAGAGAGAGAGAGAGAGAGAGAGAGCGCGCAACAAATGATCTCGCAATTTTGATTAAATTATTTCGTTTTCTTTTTGCGCGTTAATTTCTGCACCCTTCGAATACTCGGATCGGTTCCTCGTATCTCCGTCGACTTTTTAATCACCGCTCGGATTCAGAACCCGAGCGGGGAAGAAACCTGACGCCTCTGCAGGCTCCCGACGATCCCCGATGCGCATACCGTATCAAATGTTGCGAGCTACGCACAATCTATCTTTTCTATGGCGCTCGCCGAGAGCGCGTTCACCCGCGTGTGGTGGTGCGACACTCTCTCGCCACATAGGTGCCGATTATACCAGCGATGTTTCGCTCGGCTTATAAACACGACTTACGGATAGGACAAGCGTTCACATAACGTGTATACTTTACTCGAGAAGGTACAGAAAGAGAAAGAAAGAGAGAAAGAGAGAGACGCCGCTATGCGTCCCACATACCTTTATGAATGACGTTGCAGTATAACGAGAAAGGCGCGCGTTTTTCATGATAAAGTGTGTGCCCGACAGTCACGTGTCGCTTTACACGTACGGTATCTTTACATATCCAAGATGCGTCATTATTACCTAATGATTCTCTTTTTCTCTCTCTCCGAGAATTTTCTTGCGATATCTATTAACTCTCGTTAAAAAAAAGTTAATAATCTGCAAATAAGTAATTTAAAGTATTTTATCATTTTAAGATATTTTTAACTTGCAATTAAATTTGTAAATTTTTTTATCATCTTATATTTGCGCTTCTTATCGACCCTCTATTGCTCGCCGGTGGTGAAAACATCAAGTGCGTAATGCACCTCCATTCTCTTCTTTCGGAAACACGCGCAAACGCTATAAAACTCTCTCATTATCCGAACATCGCTACGAAAACTCCTCCGAACGAGAACTCGCTACTTTATTATTTCGCAATCGATAAAGATTACCTTTCCCGACTAAAGTAGTACCTACAAACCGCGCGCGCTGTGTACAAGCAATGACACGCGAGTCGCGATTTCCTGCTCTCTCTCTCCACCCTATTCTACGTACTTATCCTCCGTGCGTGCGTGCACTTTTCAACGCACGTCTGCACACTCTCTTTCTCGCTCTCGCTCACCGATATGGGATCCGCGCGAAGCCAAGTCCGAATGGCTCTGTATCGGGCACCTCGCTCCCACACTCGCTCTCGCACAACGGCGATAATATTGCGCTCTTTCTACCACTTCTGCGCGTCCTCCTTTCATGTGTGTGCGTGTGTGCGTGCGCGCGCGCGCGCGCGGCCGTACTCTGTCTCTCTCCTTCTTTCTCTTTCCGCGATCTCTCGCTCCTTTTCTCCATTCCGTCTTCCAACTCGTCGGTCCAAGGAGGCGAAGGTGGAGGCTAATCACCACGCAATCACCGCTCCCGGGACTCCGACCCGTTCCCAGAAAGCAGCAACCGCCTTTTGCCGCCCCGGGGGCATTCACCACCGCCGCGTTACCGCTGCTGCAAAACCAACAATCTTCGTCCTGTGCCGCGGAAAAAAAGATCACCGCCCTCCCCGCGTCCCGCGTGTCCTTCCCCGCCTCTTTTCGCCAAATCAGCCCGGAGGGCCGACCGATCGTCCGACTACTGGCATCCGGGGAATCCATCGCGAGAATAGCCGCGATTCCATCACGGGTCCGAGAGAGGATCCTCCTTCCCTCTATCAAGAAACGGGGAAAGAAAGCATGCATTAAACACGCGCGCGCGCGCGGAAGGATAACCCCTATTTCCCGGTGTCCGCACGACATGCCGAATGGTCGAAAAGAAGTATATTTTGGGATAATTTCCCCGCGCGAATGATGGACGTTTCGTTTCTGAAACGCGTTTTCGAAACCGACGTTATCGCGCGTAATAAGAGTGCACAGTGAAGATGACTCGGCGCCTGGTTCGAATAATTGCGCGCGCCGAAAAAGCCTAACTCACGAATAACGTGATTATCGCGTGCGATTTTAGTGGCCCGTAGGTGGCAACGTCGCGATTATACAAGAGAGTTTGCCGGAGGAAAATGCATGCCACTCAATTATATTTCTCTCGGCGCGCTTTCGTGATGAATTAATTACCATCTGTTATCAATTATTATTTTATACACCGAAGGAATGTTTGTATTCAACGATTTTGTATTCACACCGAGCGGATAATAACAGACGGCTAATGTAAATCTGAATATAAACGCATTCCTCTTTGATGGCGCTACAACTCATGGGCGCTCTCAATTTTTTTTATCTCCAGACAATTCGACAACGTTAAGTTTCTCATATTATTTCGTTATCCGATCGTGTTACTCACTTAATCGCGCTTTATACAAATATAATTTTCTTTGATTTCGTATTATTTGTTCTCGAAAGATATTTGTTTTACTTGACACCCCTCAAATGGAAATTAAATCACAGCCTGTCAAAAAACAAGTAAGTTCGCACGAAGGTACTTTGTTGCTTGTCTACCTTTGGATGCGGGAGAAATGCTCGCAGAAAATCAGTACAACTGGTAGGTAAGGAGGTAAATTGATATAGGAGAGAGTCGGGGGCGATGGTCGTTACGAGTGTATATAATATTGGATGCACCTTTAGCGCACGCCCACGCGATGTGCGCGGCCGACGATACCGGGACGCCTGAAACTGCGCGCTGGCTCGGGGCGAGACTCCGCAAAAAAGAGAAGGAGAGACCACGAGTTTACGATAAGATACACGTCTACACAACTTCCTCCGGTTTGTCTCGCGCTAACGGGCTAATCGAATTGGGACTTATTGTTATGTCGTTCGCAGATTCGCTCGATGTGTCCGTGCGAAAACTTACAACCGAGTTTCCGAACTTACGTACTCAGCGATACCGCGACTATCAAAAGATGCAAAAAATGCTCAACAAATAAAAAAACACGCAAAGATTCGGAAATTGAAGTTAAAATTGAGATGTGAATAATTCTGAACGGATCAAGAATCAAAACTTCAAAAAAATGAGTAATTGCAATAAAAATTTGAAGGTCGAGAGCTTTTCTTATCTCGAAAAATATTGTCGAGGAAATTAACGTCTTCCTCGATCAAATATTGTGCGCGGAAGTTTGATATCTTATCTTCTTCAGAAATTTTTAGTTCCACTTCGATCCGAGGAGTAACCAAACGAAGTTTCCAGTGACAGAACCTACAACTTCTAAAGTGCATCAGATATTAACTCCGGGAATGAATATAAAGTGATACACGCGCGCGGAATCACGTACTTAGCGCGTGTGCGCTTTCGCCGTTTCGTGATGATGATTGCGCGCCGTCGCGCGCGCATTAGTTCGCGCGTGAGCGACGCGCGAATTGTAGGTACGAATCACCATATCGAATTGTCATTACGCCTCGCACCTATCGTAGCGCTCGCGCTGTCACTTTTAATGGATCCACACATACACGTGGTTTTTTCTGTCGACAATCGACGCGCGCGTTAATTGTCCGCGCAGTGGTCCATAAAGTCTTTTGTCGGTACTCACGGCATTAGCGCCATTGACGGTAGACTTTGCTGACGCTATAAGTGGCACTAATCGATTCGAATTGATTCGACGTACGATGCGTAGCGCCGCGAATGATGAGTAGTTGCGAGCTGTTCGCAAATTCATCAATATGGATGGCTGCGAATCCAAACTACTTCAACCTTTTTGACTTACAATGAAGATGATAAATTACGAGTCTCTCTTGTCTCCGCATATTTGTATACTAGATGTTTGAAATTGTTTTACTCGCATTTACGAAGAGAAAAGAAAATAAAAGAATTTTGAGGCTATCACGCGCACTGAAGATAGAAAGGATCGCATATACTCGGGGTAGTTTGCGGCGATGTGGAATCATGAGGGAAGTCGTAAGCTGTGACGTTTAGTTGCGCAATAAATCTCGATTCTCCGATTTGCAATCCATTTCCTATTGCGGGGGCGACGATTGGTTGTTGCTAAATTGGTGCGTAGGTGCGATGATACGTACCTACGTACCGTGTAGGTACGCGCCAAGTGTGAAAGTCGGAAGGACCCTCGTCTTTTCCTTTCCTTTCGCGCGCGCGAAATGGCACTCGATCTCTTCTCGCGAATCCGGTTAATAACGTCATCAACTTCAGCCGCGAATTGTCTAACAATTTCTCGTACTTCCGCAAATAAAATTGTAATCTCACGGTTTGTACGACATATTTGTCTGATTGAAACCGCACCTGATATCTCAAATTGTTAATATGTTAATTGAGTTAGTAAAGAATTCAACACAAATGTTAATCGAAATAACGTGACATGTAATCACACGTGTTTAAAAATTTATCCATTCAAACATATACTTAAAAAATCTCCTGACATTTTTCTGACGATGGTTTGTATTATTTATTTACAGATTCGGTGGCAGGAAGTCGTTTCGCGTCAAAGTGTCACGTTTTCTTGGTGATTTCGTGGCAGGTGGCGGTCTGCGGTGCGTCCGATCAATCCGTCGCGACCACCGCACCGGAGTACATGTCCCATCAGCCCTGGTTGTACCCTTGCGGTAGCTTAACGCCGGAACAGGAGGACGACATGTCCAAGATACTCAAGCTGGTATTGCTGGAGCTGAGAATCGTGTACTTCAACAAGTCTATCTCGCAGTTCGAAGCGTACTCGGAGGTGAGGAGAGCACACGAGTGCGTTCTGCTGCTCGCGACCGCGATTCCGTAATTATAATTGCGGCACAGTGTCGCGCGGTAAAGCCGCGTGGGTAGCGCGCTCGAAGGGGACTGCGCACGTGCGCACAATGCAACCGTCGCGCTGGTGCACAGTCCTACTTTTCCCGTGCGCGGCGATTTGCATCAATATTACGATGTGCCACGCACATCGCCAAGCGTAATTACTTTTTCTAGAGTCCGCCGGCGGCGTTTTCAGACACCTCGCGGATTCGAAGTAACAAATTGCTTCCGTCGAACGAGAATACCGTTCGATATAAGAGAAAAATAATTGTCACTCGTTCTCGTAATGTTATTTAAATGTTGTTCTTGCGAGCCGGAGAGAGATAAGTGGCTGCATTTACGCAAAAGGCTTTGTGTGTTTGTAACGTCGCGAGAAGAGAACGAGATGAAATATGTTATTGTTTGGTCTACTATAGAGATCCTGTTAAGATTGAGTTTATCACGGCAAATCGCAGCGGCTTTGATAGATTTATTTATCGATTTTTATCACTTTGAATCTTAGCCCGGAACGTAGCCGCATTTCGACACAGACTTCTGATACTGTATACTTTTTCGAGCGCGATATATATACGTAGCGTTTCATTTGTGTACGAATCGCAAACAAATACTACTTCTGATTCATTCATAAAAACAATGTGAATATCGAACACGTAACAACTCTCAATGTTTTAAGTATTTTTTAAGATATGTTTTCAAATATTACTTCTTAATTTTACGTATATATAAATATACTTTGTTATAATTATTTCTCTAATGTCCGATTATTGGAACGGTTACCTTCAAAAAAAAAAAAAATTCTCGTAAAGAATTTCACAGACGATAATAAAAAGCAGCGAACGAATCGTACGATTTCTGGAAAATGACCAAATGTTGTTCTTTCAGGAGCCTACGAAGAACTTGCATATATCGCACAGTTCTCGCAACAGTCTGAACTGGTTGCCCAACAAGAACCAGCTCGCGTGCTTTTACAGGGAGATTTGCAACTTGGACAAGCCGGTGAGAAGAAAAGTCGCGCATATTCTCCCGCATCTGTACAACATGCTTCAGAGGTTCGACATTACGTTCTACGCTCTGAAAGAATTTCAATACGATGAGATCGAGCCCATCGTTCAAGGGGAAGGAGGAAGCAAAGTTACACTCAAGACGAAACGACACGAATTCTTCCTGAAGCTGCACACTTACAATTTACAAGTGAGTACAATCTACTATTCTATAGCGAAAGATATGTGTCAACAACATGCTGGAGAAACCTTCGCTTTTATCACTCGTCAGAAATGCTCGTAAATCAAATCAATCGTTTTAGTTCGAGTAAAGATACGAGTTTGTGCGCACGTGCCTTATTATTTCGCGCAGTTAAAGCGCGGATGTATGTATTGTAAAACTAAAACGTCTGATCTTTTTCTCTCTGTATATAAATTGTAGATCATGTGCGAGGTTCAACGGGGTATCAAAAAGTTGAAACTGAAACTGCCCGCTCCGGAAACGATGCAGATCGTGATGGACAATCCGCATTACAAGAGTCGCAGCAATCAGATGACCGATATGATACTTCAGGACAAGGGTGTGCTGGCCATGTACAAGACTTTCTTGCACGAGTGGATGAGGATTATCCGTGCGATTCGCCAGCCCGCACGTTGCGCCCCGGTGAAGAATCAAACTATAAAACAGATCGGCATGGAGGAACACGCGAGTCGCCACGCGTATTCGTCTTTACGACAGGTTACGAAGCACCGCGTTCAACCTGCGATAAGACACAGTGCATATCAGGGTGGTGTTAAAAATCACATCAAGCGCGCGAAGAATCCTCAGCTTGATCTAACAAACATAGCGCATGTCAGAAAGCAGAGAAAATGGGCCAGAATGAGGAGGCAAAGAAAAAAACCGTTTGCAAAGAAATGCAAGTGGGGCATGTAAAATCGTAACATTGCAAGTCTCTAACTTGGATCTGGCTCCGAGAGATCTTAGACATAGCTCTGTTTGAAACGTCGAAATGTGTATTTATTAGAGTGGAGTCACACTTGCGTCATTATTAATGAACGGCGATTTTTATACTCTATCGTACTGGGATCACTCGTTATTCTGTTTGTTACAACGAATCGAGTGAATGACTTGGATCGGAATTTCGCAAACTCGCCAACAGAATCGCGCCCGATTATTCTTATAAGAGATATTAGCGTTAAGATTATCTCTGCAGCCATGTGAAGCGGTTTACTTTAGCTTGATAAAATTGTCTTCGCCGGGTCAGACGGATCCTGATAGTGTTTCACGGCTGCGTGTACTAGGGACCAGTATTAAGAGATCTATTTTTACTTGGAAACAGTATTATATCTCATAACGTGTATTTAGATCGTAAGAGTTGCATCTAAAATAGCGTGCGTAGGTGATGAAAAAAACTTTTGAATCGATTATCGAACTAAAATATCGGAATATTGTGACTACGATTTGTGAAACCTGTTGTATCGCGCAAAAGAAATATCAAACTCCCGTGCCAGAGCATTTAACCGAGAAAACAAAAGACAATGTATTATCACAATTTTGTATTTTTTTTTTTTAATGAGCAAGTACTTACGCGATCAGAGCTAATCATTTTGTGTAACTATTGTGTATATTTTTGGAATCAATTCCAAAACTTTACATGTGATTGCTGCTCTGCTCTGAGACTAGTATTTATGGTCGGATTTTATGTTTGAGATCGTCTTCAGACGGAAGCTAATGAGACGATCCGTACGTAATTCATCGTGAGCTTAAAATCGTAAATATAAGATCGAATTACGAATAGCCTGAGACCTTGCCCTGCCGAGTGAATCGACGAAATCTGTGTGCGATGCGCGAGTGTCGATAGTACGTGAAAGAATTGACAATGAGTTCGGTACATTTAGACGATGAAAAACGTGAAACTTATTTATTGTAGCTTTAACTTGCGAGCGGATGAGCTTAATTTTGTTTTAGCTGTGATATCCCGAACGTACATTAACGTACAGAGTTCCTACATTTATATATACTTGCATGTACATAACATACACACACACACACATACATGTACACACACATTACTGTATCACGTAATACACACTATATGGATAGATCATCGTGCTTGAACATGTACAATACGTACTTAGGACGTAAGAAATTCTCCTTTTTCCCGTCGCACTTATAGAATCTCTCCTGTCGCGCAAAACATGACACCCCCTTTTCTCAAGCTGGTTTCCGCGTTGATCGACGACTGACGTCGCACAAATAACGGCGAGAAACGGAGCGAATTTCAGCGGAGTCGAATTTGCGAGGAGATGTCGCGGTTCCTTCCTTTAGATTAGTTTTTTAGTATAGCCGACAGTGCGCCGATAAAGCTCGACAAGACGTATCGTTAGAAAGTGTAAGAAGAATCACGCACGCGTGTGCTTGATTTTAACTTGCGCATGTAATTTTACTCCACGATATTGCGCACTTGAGTTTTACCTGTTGTACACGCGACACGTAACGTATACGTACGATAGAGTAGAAATATTTGTAATTTCGTATTCAATGTTTCTTTTTTACACACTGTACTTAAGCTCGATCGTAACTTAGTTTTGTTACATAACTTTTTTTTCTACTGCGAATACGCCGCGATATTGAACGTAAATGCGTTTTTTTTTTTTTTTTTTTTTTTTTTTTTTTTTTCACGGTAGAATATTTATTCGAACACGTTTCCACGGAGTTTCTTTATTTATTGTATCACGTTACCATTGCATGTATTATACTTATATATATATATAAATATATTTATTGTCATTGCTTTATTTATACGCAACTGTCTCGAATAAATACGATATTTTGTATCACGAAACTGAACGCGTGATTTTTTTCCTCGATGCGATTGCCCTAATAAATCCCTTAAATAATTGTTTAATGTAATTAAACAACACAAATACTGACTTGACCTACAAACACACACATACACACATGTGAATGTGCAAAGTGTACATGTGACCGGAAATATCAGGAGTGCATAAAGTGCTCCTCTCGCGCGTTCTTCGTAACGTTCGATCACCACCTGTAACGTGCAACGCGGAAATAATGCAGATAAGAGCATACTAAAATGTAATAAAACATGACTCATCGCCGCAAAGTGAGATATTAATATTTTAAGCAAAGACGATTGGATGAGCAATGCGCGTAAAGACGTCGCTTTTTGCGACCTCTGTTCAATGTTTACAACTTGTTTTACACGCTGTTTGAGCGTTGCCAATGCATCGTGACACAATTCACGATGTTACTGTTGTTTTGTAACACCGTTTACGACAAAAAAGATAATCGATTGCATTTGATTTCATTCACATAGCGCGAATATAACGTTGTGTCGACAAATGTCGCGTATGAAAGAACTTTTTTTATAAGTTTTTTTTTGTATATATATTTATGTGCGCGCGCCTCCGAAATTATATCATCATTTTTATGTACATAAAATGATCAAGCTAACATCGGGGCTTAGCTGCATCGTCGAGAGAACGATTTCCCAGACGCATTAAATATTGTAATAGGAGTGCACGAAGAGCGGATAGGTTGTAATCTCACACACGGTTTTCACTCGTATGTACGGTTTTTACTCGTGTGATTATAAGAGAGATTATTGAACGTATTCACTAATTATTATCCCGTTCGTTGCGTTAATAAACTATACTTGCGATATACATAAAACAAATCGGTGATAATATTTTTCGACTTGATCTATTCGTTCAGACAAACATATGTAATAAAATTTACTATTTACATAGTTGTCTAATTTACTTTTTAATTTTTTTTTTTATTAAATGTAACGAGTTATAATGTTTATTGTATTAAATATGTATTGTATGATAGCAAATAAAATGTTCTTTATCTCAGAAAAAAAAATTAAAAAATTAATTTCTATTTTTATATAGCTATAGTTTTTTATTTTACAGTAAACGTGCAGTAAACGTTTTGCAACAAATACATCAGCGAATAAATATTGTGTGCATTGAAATGCGATTCCAACAAACTTGGGAGAAATCGCGTTCTGCTGCGTATGATGCGCTTTCTGCGGATGAATCGGAGGCCGCTATTTGTTTTCCTTTGATCGTGATACGTACGCTCTCGCGCCACTCGCGAAATAAACGCGTCACGACGCGTCGCAATCTAATCGGGCGTGAGAAAATCTCTAATCTTAGTTCGGTGAATTCACGAGCAACCTAATTATAGTATCGCCTTTTATGGCGTATCCTTTACGAGACGCGGCACCGTTTACGTGCGTTACACGCGTCGACGTACGCAAACCCGTTACGTCTACTTCATTCAGTAGTTTTTGTCAACCCTATCGTCTCCGTATCTTGACGAGAAAGAATTGACCTACTGACGTCAAGATTCCTTCATGAATGAGCCGTTGAATATTATCTGCATGATGCAAAGTGCAAACAAAATTTCTATAAATGGAGTTTTACTGTACTTTATATTATTTATAACAATATATTTCCTATATTATTACATTCGTCCTATCGAAACTTTCGTAAGTAAATTGACAAAAGCGTGCGTATGCACATCGCGCGAATAGAGACAAACCGAATATTTTGCGAACTGCAAACTGTGCCGTGCAAACAAAAAAATTCCATTGTATGTGTGATATTGCATATGTTCAACTTTCCGGAATCGCATATCAAATCCCGAAATAAAGCAGATGCGATGATACGCGCAGCGAGAAGTCGATGCGCCTTCTGTTATAAATATTTTTCGTTTTCTTTTCTCGCTTCCAAGTATAACATTTATGTGAAAAATCTTCGGATAATAATCAACATAAGTTTGCTACAAATTTAACTCAAGTGTAAGGAACGAAGGAAGGGGGGGGAGTATCGATCAGACGAGCATTTGATTTCCAGCGATTTATTTGACGACACGGCTTTCCCATTTGATTCACAATGCAAACACACCGTCGTGTGAATAGCGCGCGCGGCATCCGCGAGAGATTTCTCTGACGGAATTGTTGCGCGCACTTGCGAATGCATGCGCTACAAACACGTGACGACAGGTATATATCGTTGGTGTTTCGGGGAAAATCTGAATGTCCATGTGGGCGAGATCCGCCTAACGCATAGCCGATGGGGATCATTGCGCGATCTAAGTGAACACGTCACTTAGATAAATTTGGATAGCTTGACGTGACAGCATATCTATGACGGATGTAAGACTTCATTCATTAATACACACACACACACCGGAGAAGTTGCTATCTTTTAAAATCCTACAGAACTGAAATTCAACTCTGACGTATTTTATGGTCGTATATCAAATACTAATTATAAACATTGTGGTTCGTGATAATTTCATTATTAAGCAGCGACTTGCGCATTGCGACTAACATTGCATAAGTTGTATCGGTGCTGGGATACTGAAAGTGCTTTGATAAAAAAAAAAAAAAAAAAAAAATTTTGTTTCCGCTGACGGGACAGCAAAAAACCGCGGACAAAATCTTCGCTGCAACCCCACCGTCTTACCGCAACGTGCGTGCGTATACGTTCGATTTGTTTACACAATCCCATATATAAGGAGGAAGTACGGGGAGTTTGACAATCTCAGTTCACGATCTCACGTCGATCGAGAACATCGTTCTCGGTGCTTTTGTCGCGTTAACACACGGTGCAACAAATCAAATTCGACGAGATCGTTCGATCGAACTTTCAACTGCGCAAGAAATACAACCGCGAAAAATAAAATTCGAAACATGTTCCCGCAGAGATTCGGTTTGATTTCGGTTATACTCGTCGTCGTTTCCGTTGTGCCGAAAAGGACGATGTCCAGACCGACGGTACCGACGTGGCACCTGCCGTGCGGTAGAAACATCGTCACGGAGACGATCTCGTCCGACGAGATCGATCTCAGGGGCGGTCTGGACAACGTAATGCTGCAGCATCAGCTGACGCTGAACGATTACCTGAAGCAGGACTACGAGTACTTCTACGAGAAAGTGAGGATTAGCGTTCGCGACCACCAGTACATACCCAACTGGGTGCCCGGCAAGAAGGACGTGAATCTCGTGAAGAGACTTGCCAACGCCGATCCGCAAGCGGTGAGTGGACTTCACTCGACATTGTTGCCTGTCCGTGTTTTCGCGCCGCGATCTAAGCTCGCCGTCATTTAAGTGTTTCGCGTAACGGCCGTCCGTCCGGCCATCAAAAACTCTCGACACCAATGCGTGTTGCAGTTGCAATTATCTCGCCAAGTTAAGACGCGTTGCAAAAACTCGATGAAAAAACTCGCCGCGATCTTTTCTCAAATTGCATCTCTAAACGACATCCTTAAGTTCTCGCGACACGTACTATATATAATACTCGCATAACTTGCCGCAACATTGTCGACTTGCATGAGCTTCCTCGTCTCGTCGCAAGTTTTCTTCGCGACATTGTGTCTCGTTAGTTTCTTCGCGATCATTAATATTCATCGTATGTAAGCGTCGTTACCGTGTAGCAGAAGCGAAAGAGCAACCCGTTGCAAGGTGTTTCTATCGCGTGCAGGTGTGCAACAGAGAGCGAAGTTCGCGAGACAAAAAGAGAAAGAGAAAGAAAGAGAGAGAAAAAGAAAAAGAGAGAGAAAGAGTTGCAAACGCGTCGTGTTTTCAGCGTCCGGCCAACCTGCTGACCACCCGGTTGCAATTGATTAACGCAACGTTAAATAACAAATTTTAATGAGACGGTAATTATTATAAAGTAGCAGGCGAGCAGGAGCGAGCGCGGTCTCTCTCGTTGCGGTGCGCGCGCAACCGCGACCGTACTCGCGGCAGTTATGTTCGCCGGGTCGCGCGGCTGCGTAATCGCGCACTTCTGCCTCCTCGATGCAAGCTCGCTGATAATAACGCGAACTGATATCGCGACTCGCGCGGTATTCCCCGGATGCCGGCATTCCGCGTGTAAAGGTAGAGAGTGAGAGAGAAGGGGAAGAAGAGAAAAACATGCATCTCCCCCTTCTCGCTCTCTGCCACGCCTCGATCTCGCCAGACCGAGCGGAGCATTGATCCGCGTAATTGCGCTTTATTAGGATTTTCGTTCTTTCTCAAAAGATAACATTTTTACGGCTCTCCCGCGTCTCGAGGCGGCAATTAATCTGCTGATAACGAGAAAATAACAGCTGAATTTTTATCGCGTTGCTCTGCGCGTCTCTTTTTATTTTTTACGCTTTATTTCCTGTCACTAAAACAGTCGTTTTAGATGAGGCAACTTTAAAGCCGGATGTTGTTCGATAAATACCGACATGCGATTGGGCAATGAAAGGAGGAATAAAATTGTTATACTTGCATGCGAACGTGTACGCGACGCTAAATTTATATACGCACACAGCTGAACTTCAGAACATGTACGGGGAGTTCCCCTTTTATAATCTTGCACATCACTGAAAATAATACTAAAACAAACCGTTCATAAGTATGTGTATATAAACGAATACCCACTAACAATGAACAATGTTTGCAAGTTACATTAACAGTCTCGTGAGCTGCATGAGAAAAGATTTTATTTGCGCGAGACTTATCTTCAAGTCGAGGTTTATTTAAATGAATGAATGAAATTTTTGTGTGAAAGCAAAAACGTTAATAAGCAAGCTGTGTAATAATTGTTCGTTTTGCTTTTTTTTTTTCAGGTTGTTAATCACTTGCCAAAGTTGCACATGGACCTTCAGAAGTTCGCCGTGGCGTTCGAGGAGTTGGTCGAGGACGAGATCAGTTCTCAGATACAGAAAGCGCTCAGGGAGACGCAATCGCAGTTGATGACAATGCTGTGCGAGGTCGAGAGCAACATTATGATCTTTTCGAGCTTGCAAGTTCCGACTCGCGTGGAAAGAAGTATCATGAACAGCATCGAACGCGACCCGGTCGACGAAACGAGGCGACTGATCAGGGATTGGGGCATACTTCTCAAATACCGTGACTATCTGCACGCTTGGAGGCATGTATTCAACTATTAGAGATAAAGAGATATTAGACTATTGTCAGGTGGTCATCGATCACCAGACATGAGACGTATGTGGCAAACATAGTGCATTTGCTGCTGACGTAAATTGATTTAACACCTGCTGAACACCTCTAAGCCGTAAAAAAGCGCGTCACTATCCGCAAAGCGGTACTGCAGAGTCATTGACAATCATCGTTGGTCACGTAGCGACTATTGCGAAATCGAAGTCTAACGCGAATTTGCCTTAGCTCGCGGAAGTTTCCTATCTTATTTATATATTACCGAAGCGATTATTTATTATTTATTATCTCAAGCAAGAATTCAGTGCTTATTATTTATTCTCTTTTATATATGTACTAAATTATTTATTTAATATATTACTTATTTATTTAGTTCGCAAACTCTCGATAGAATTGTGACAGACAATCGTCTCAAAGTTACCGTGCAACCAATGTCGGTCTACTCGATTTTTGGTTGCATTTGTGATAATCGGTCACGCGGTTCAACAATCGATTTGTTGCACCTCGGTGACAAGTGATTACTCGTAGCGATAAATTATTTATGAAAGACATTTATTTCTAAAAGAGACATTTTTTATCTTTCACACAGTATTATATATTTATAATAATCGAATAAGAAATGTAATATATATATTTATATATTGTATGCTTTTTCATAGCTTATTTATAAATTTTATACACACAAAATTATACGCAATAATAAAGTGATAATTTATTACAAATATTTAATCATCTTTCACTTCCTCTCTCTCTCTCTCTCTCTCTCTCTCTCTCTCTCTCTCTGTAATATCCTTAAATCCTTATAAATCATAATCTTGAGATGCACACTTTGTTCTAAGATATCTACTAAGGGTATGTCATCGATAGCAAATATAACAGTTGAAAACTTATCCGGTAACGGGTAAAACTTTGTATCGAATCGGTACGTTCCGTCGATATAACAGTTTTCCCATTTTTCTTACACGTACCTCTATGTGTACTTTTCTTCTTTGTAAATCTCGAGAAACGCGCGTTACAAGAGGAAACTTCGAATGTGTAATATCGCGATCGTGTAACGAGCGAAGCAAATGCATGTGGATAGTAAAAGTAAAGATGAACGAGGAAGTTGAAATGAACGTGAGAAACTCAAGTTTGACAGAAGAAAACGAACGTATTACGTAGACACTCTCACTCTAGTGATTTCGTACTTTCCACAAATGTTCTGTGATTCATTTGTCATTTCGAATTTTGCATATTACGACATTATGTACGTTACTCGTTTTTTACTCCGAGCAAGATCAGCTGTGACGGATAATGAAATAATTAAAGCTTGCCGATCTCTGATGTAAATGCGAACAATATGCAAATGCATTTATAATAGCGCGATGAGATATTTCCGTTCACAAAGTAAACGTATTTATCTTGCTAATTAAAACTCGCACTTATTGCCAACGAGAAGAAACACACTCCGACACTCTAATAGTAACATAATCAACAAAAATTGTGTAAAACTGCATTCATGTTTAAGTTAATTATACGTTCTATAAGTTTTACATGATATTTTATCAGTGAAGACTACAATTGAAGTTCTCACGTCTGTAAATCTAAATTATAATGTTTCCCAAGAACGAATTGTATACACAGAGATTTCTCTTCGTATCGACTGTATGATGTTATCGACACTAGAATTTCTGCGACTTTAATTTCCGCAATTTTTACACGGAAGAAAATGTTTTGTTATTACACGAACAGCAAAAAGCTGTGTCTACTGAAAATTTTGTTTTACGAACAATATTTTTTATAATGAACGATGTCCTACTGACCGAATCATGTACAAATGACCGAACATTTAAATATTAAAAATTCGCGATTAACGGAATATTTTCATAAAATCCTCAGAAATCAGCACATATTTTGTTGAACAATCAATATTCAAAAATTAAAATTCTAAGTTTTGCATGTCAAAATGGAACTGGCATTTTAGGCGTTAATATCGCAATTTGCACGCGATACTTCCTTCGGTTGCCGTAAATCGTGATTTTAATGTGATTCCCACTAAAATTGGCCATTGGTCCAGCGCGTTTTACATCAGTTCACACTTTCTCTACTCGCAATTCATTTTAAATGCGAAATCGATTCTACAAATATTGCGCGAATTACTTTCGTTACGTTGGTATTCATGATTATTTGCCGAAGCACAATACGTTCGTAAAACCGAAAGTTTCTCAGTACATTCTTATTACGAGGAACTCTTTTGCCGCTTGGATTTCGCAACACATATCGCGCTTACACCAAATTTATATAAACACAAGAAAATTACGCGGCAATAACATATTTTGTATCACGTTAAAGTTGAATTGTATCTCGCGGATTATTATGTATGTGCCGAGCACACGCGAGTTTCGCGAGCGTGATTAAATTAAAAGCGAATTTACAATAGAAGAGAAGTCTCGATTCCACAAGGATCACGAAGTCCGTGCCCGATCATAGCAGATGCCAGCCGTTAGTCGCTGGCATTCAAATGCCAGGCTCTTTGTTTGCCCAGTTTCCACACCGTGAATTACACTCCTGTAGATGGTTGCCGCCACGGCAACACATCCACAGAAGCATTATCTTTCGTACGCCTCTCGCATCTCTAACAGAGAGCTCGCAATAATTAGACAGCGCGAGATGCTCACGAATAGTGTGTCGAGTCAGCAGAGATCGCCTTCTTCGTGGTCGACAGTCATTATCGATCGTCGTGATTTATCAGCAGTCGTCGTCGTGAGAGTTAAATCACGGAGAAGAATCGCGGTGACACCGGAACATCGGCGGAGAAGGAAAAGGAGAACGTTTCTACATCATCTTGTATCAGACAAGAAAAACCGAGGAATGTCCCGACATATCTCGTGTCCTCAATTAAAGAATAGCAATTATCGACACAAAGTTATAGAAAGAAAACCGCGCGTGCTGACGACACACACGCGCGCGCAAGGGTCTCCTACGACAAGAAGTTAATAGCGTCGAACGACCGTGGCCGCCTTTTTCTGAAAAGCGAACAAGGGAGGCATTAGGACGACACGTCGTCAATCACTATCAAACAATCGCGTTTGGCATCGTCACCGAAGTGTGCGCCTCGAAAAAAAGAATGCGCAATGATTCTTTGATATTATAATTCACGAAACCGCCCATGAAGACAGCCCGGCGTCGCGGAATCGCGCAATAATCCCGATGACGGTTCGCGTCGCGCGAAATTGCTGGAAGGTACTTCATCTTCACTCAACGTGAATCACTAGTCCGTGGAATACTGTACGTTCCCTGTCGCATACGAGAGAAAGAAGATTCCATTTCTGTAGTTAATTAAAAAACTTCTCGAAGTCGATTCTACTGACTTTCGATTTTTATTGTTTTTTCTTTCAAAAAGAAATTTTCCATCAGTCAAGATAAAAGATGGATAATAGTTTTTATACGCGTGTCTGATTGATTTCGCAATCGGTCGGCTGTCCGTGCAGTGAGTAAGAAAAATGTGCGATGCCGTCTGTCGACGGCTTCGGAATCCAGAAATCGAGAAAACGCAACCGGTAGTCGACTGAGTTCCGACTCGGTGAAGTGGCTGACGACGGTGTAACCTACGGGTCAGGAATCTCGATAAAAATTCACCGGAAAAAGTTTCTCTTTATTTTATAATTACTATCGATTATTGCCCGTGACGCAATTTGTTCGCGCTTCAAGTTGATTCTCTTTCATTCGAAGTATTTTCACTCCACTATTAGAATATTAAAATATTAAAAATTATAATTAATATTTACACATCTAATAATTATTTCTTCAAATTTCCGATCATTAGTACGTGATTATTCGTCGGACATTTACTTTAGATAATGTTTCAAAACTAGACAAAAATGCGGCTTGATCTCCGCTGTTGTTCTGATCGATCATCTCGCAGTCAAGATATTTGACTATAACTTGAAGCGTGTAATAAATAATCATAAGATAGCTGAATTGCGTAATAAACGATCGCGCGATTGTGACGTGATTGAGAGAGCTCGGTATTAAGAATTTACGGAGTTGTTTTTTTTTTTCCCTCGACAACCGCATACCGCGCGATTTGTACGCACTTCACGCGTTAATACGACTCTGAGAGGAAAATACATTCCCGCACGTGAGCACAATCGTCGGGGAATGAACGCGATGCGACAAACAAAGATCGCCCTGTTTCTTCGTTGGGCATGTCAACGACCGCGAAGTCGCCGACTTGCATTGTGCATGCTTCATCATCGGGACGTACTCGTGTACGGGCGCGCGGGTGAAAGACATGTTGAGAAAAGAGCGTCCTGGCATTTGGGACAGCGATTGTCGGGAATGCAAGGGCACGAGATGTTGTACGCATCGCGCATCCACGTATAGTCGCGTCGTTAAAATATCGCCATGATATTCTTAGTTAAAATTGTGAAACAATATTCAGATAAACATTGATATAGAAGATTTTCTCCGTTACTACAATAAGGAAATAAATTATGAGACATTCGCGGAGAAGCTCGAGCGTGCGCAGACATCGACTATCGAGGAGAAATCGGGAAGCGAGCTGGGACGAATTCTTTCGTCAGTTGACGATCGATATAAAGATAGCCTTATCGATATTTACGCTGATTTGCGGGCTAATAAGTTTGTCAATCGGATGCGCGCGCAAGAAGCGAATTGGAAAGCTGGAGAGAAAAGACATTTTCGCGTGGCCGTACGCGCGGCGAAGTCGAGAAGCGATGTTACGTTTGACTGGGGAAAATTACACACATGTATCTGGCAATTTGAGGCATATCTCGCACATCCTCCGCGCGATTACGTATCTCTCTGGCTCCGACGATAAAACCAAACGTACTCGGTGGCGCAGTAAGACGAATTTGTCTCATCAATCGTCACTTTCACTTTCACCCACTCGCCGATTCCGAATTTCTTCTTCTGTTCTCAAAGACGAAATAATTGTATGGTAATTTATTTCTGCAGTTCGCCGGGGATTTCCTTCTCGTAATAATTTATTTCCAAATTCTCTCACCGGTCGCATTATAACTCTTCGGAGCTCGTAAAACCCGCAGCTAACTCGACAAATTCGCCGTGAAATGTCACGGATTGAAATGCCACCTGTTTTTGGCATCTCAATCTCGCACGGGGAATGTATAATCGATGTGTCAACGTGTTAAAAGAGTGCCGCGGGTCTAGCTTCTTTTTTCTTTACGTAGCACCGCCAGATGACTCGAAGGCGTGATCGCGAAATATGTGAAACGCGTAAACGTCAGCTTGTCGCTTTAAAAACTAATTTCCCGCCGAAGACAAGAGAGTTATCGCCTAAACGCAATCTGGGCGATGATTTACGAGCGTGCTTCGGGTGGATTTCTGCTACAATTGCTAATCATACGCAGAGATCGCGACCCGCGTTTTCCCGACAGCTCTCCTCCCTCGCGCTGCGTGTGTTGCTAACATACAAGAACAACCGCGTTTTATATCACGTTGTAATTTATATACGATCTCGTTCGACGATAATTCACAAAACATCTCGTTACTATTGGTCGTTAATGTGGTACTTTCGCCGTTAATTGTAGTTTTCATTGACGCGCCTGTATTTACGACGATACGCGGCAGATTCGTGTATTTCGTAAAAAAAAAAAAATCGAGTTGCTAAGCTTTATACGTGCGCTTTTTTGTCAAAATATAAAATATGACACACCTGACATCTTTCACTCGTGTGGCAAACGCGTGTGTGTGTGTGTGTCCGTGCAACGAATAGCGAAGGTATTTATTAAGGACCACACCTCGGTGCATGACTTTCAAATTCTGCACTTGCGGCAGGATTTCACCGTAACGCGAAGAAGGCGTAGATTTCCAGTCGAATACAGCAATCATCTCGCATTGTTTGCGACATCGCGAAAAACGCGAGGATAACACGCGTACATTATTATCCGCTATTGGCTGTAAAGAAAACAAGTTCTGTTTGTCGGTCATCCGCTTGGGATTGTTTATCCAACACGCGTGTTTTCCACGCTAAAGATCATTGACGTCAACCCACGACGACAGCCGCATAATGGCGACGCGCCATCCACCTTGGAAAAGCCTATTCTTGGAAAGTTCACGCGACAAGTATGAAACCGTATGCTCCGCGCATAAAACACGCATGAAAACGTTAAATACACAGGTGTCTTCGAGCATTGACACGATATGCCATTAATAAACGAGTCAAACAGCTCGCGCGTGGCCGCTACGTATAAGCCGAACAATGGTGAGAGATGCGCATTGACCTATTCAGCGACGGATTCACCACGGCTGATTTAATGGCGAGTCGACGGAGGCTCGAGCAGCACCTTACTCGTGCAGGTCAATTTAAAGTCACGTGAATAGACCGGCAATCTCGCGTAGCGGGTACACGTTTCGCGGGGAAACAGAAACGCGACCTAGTTTGTACGGTTTAATCGTACATACATTTTCTCTCTTACACACACCAGAAGGACTGAGAAATACATCAGAAATATTTTAATATGTATAAGTTCTCTCGCTTTCTTAATTTTTTACAATGGCTGGTGCGATCTACAAAAGATCTCATTACAGTTAATGTAATCTTTTCTCTATAAAACTATTGTAAGTTTTCTCTTTCAAATTTTAATTAATTATTCAAATCAAAATTTGCACGTATAATTAAATTTCTCCTTTGGAATTCCGTCGACCTCATCACTGTAAAGGTTAATCGTTCTCTTTTGACAGGCGATTCGGAGGAATCTTCTCCGACGAGCAGGATTTCCGTTCGCCTGTCACATTTGTTGCGGCGAGAATTACTGAAGGTTGCGTGTATGTATGTGCGTGTTATATGTGCTCTGTGTATTTCTTTGTAAGTAAAAACTACTTTGAACGATCTCGCTTAGACAGTATTTGTCAATCAGATGCGATCGGGAGAAGCGGCCGTCGTTTATTTCTCAAGAAGAAAGTTATGTCTCTCATCTTCTGTCGAAAAACGTGACGTTTGCGCGAACCGCACGTCGATCGTTTTCTACCGTAGAAACGATCAGCGTTCGAGTGAAAGCATTATATTCGCGCGTATTTTACACCATAACGTCGTACACACAGGAAACACGACGGCGCTTTTCTATAAAATGACAATTCGCTTTTGCCGCCGCGCGATGTAACGCAATTTGCAGACGAATAAAATGTGTTTGCGTAATCCCGACTGATTGATACGATCGTGTGCCCGAAACGCGAAGACCGTTACGATACGCGAGTTTGATATCTTCAAAAACTCTGTTCTTGTATCACTCTCTTCAATTATTAACTCTCTTCTCACAATGAATAGATAGAAACTCTGGTATATAAAAACATTTATATAATAAATAAAAAAAGCCAATATATATATAAAATCCCGAGCGGTACGTAAGGATGGAAAAAGAGGATCGAATTACATAAGATTACCCGCGAACAATGGTCAGGTTGCGTAAGTAAAAATGACTGTCGCACCAGATGCTAGACACGTGTTAAGTAGGCAGATAAACACGCACTTGCGTAGACTCCGGAAACGATAATTGCGAAAGTAACGAGACTCATCGATATCGAACCACATAAAGCCCCGTGAATGCTAATAACATTCGGCTATCATTGGATTCCGTACACCGTCCCATATAAGGGCAGAAGATCTAATGTAATCGTTACATTAAAAGGTCGGCAAACCCGACCGATCCATAATCGCTCATCGGACAATGTTAAGAAATCAGACACAATTTCGATCAGATTATTATTGTGCCGTTATTGCGCTCATAACGGTGAATGTTGTAACTTTCAAGGTTACGTAGTAGAACTTCGGCATAAAATTCGAGACGAAATTCGATCTCGACGCGGCTCAACCTTCACCGATATGAACTGGTTTAACTTCGAAATACGTATTTGGAACAATCCACCAACGTTCGCTTGATCCTCATTTAATATTCATCGATCAACATTTATCTGTTCGAATTGCTTTACAGCTTCGTAAAAGGGAAAGAGTTTGCTCGCGATTCTTTCCATGATTTGGCGGCGACGTTTCTCTTTGTAAGATAATTTATTACTTGCCAATTACGAAAATATAAAGTGTCTTTTTTTATCCCCCCGTGTAAATTTCTCAAGAAATTCGTAGAACGCATCGACGTAATTGTTAATAGTTCACGTGTGTAACAAACTAATTGTACGAGGGATATAACTCACGTCACTAATTATAATTATATGCCTACCGTAGTTGTTGGCTTGAACGCTCGACTTTAAAATACTTTGTTTAAAATAAACGTGTGCTGTGAGACACACATGACGAAAGTATCGTGAAACAAAACTTTACTGCACTGTTTTCAACAACGTGCAATTGTGTTAAAAGATTTCACCAATATTGCGTACTTTACCGCGCGCACTTTAAACCGAACCTATAATACAGCGCCGTGAAATATGTTATTACGCGATTCTCTAGAGTTTTTTTGATGCTCCAGTTTTGAAATAATTAGTAATATTAAAATTTTACAGTATATACAACATATACATATTTAAAAACGAGAAATTATATACGTTGTATGAAAAAATAATAATTTTAACAGAAACTTTTTTTGTGTTAACATCTCACTTATTGCACACAATCTCCATTATAATAAGTTTTAAACTGACAATGACGGAATTATGCGCTCCGAAGCGACAAAGGACACGTAATTCTAACAAAAGAACGGAAGAAACGTGAAAATTAAAATTATACACTCTAGCGCGCGCTTGTTGAAGTCTCCTTCAAAAGCAAGGGCGTAAAACGCAAAAGGCCTGAGCGATTATTTTTCATAATGTCGAGACACGATCTCTGTAATAGTCGTAGAAGTAATATAGTTTTCGTGATCATTAATAAAGCGAGATGAGATAAAATTTTACGGCAATGCATTGTTCTGAGTGCGTCGTCGGCGTGCGGACACTCGATAATAAATCAAAATTTATTAGTTCGCTACGGGCCGTTACTTCTCCTTTGGGCAGAAAAAAAAAATGAAATCGGAACTTTTCATCGCATATACGGAAGATTAAAAGGCGATGTAACGATCGATCACGGTAGATCGAGCACTCGGAATGTTCGTTTTTGAGAAACGAACGGCAGAAATGCACGCGTCGATATATCGATCAATCCGGTCGGACGCATACGAGTTGCCTACAGGCTTTACGCACCGCGACCAAGTCCTGTAAGATTGTTCCATTTTTATCGCGGCGGTTTCGCCGAGGTGTCGATAAAGAGCGAAAGAGAAAAGAATCTTTATCGCACATACATTTTACCGGCCTAGCGATAATATAATTGGCCGCTCGCCGTTTGCGGACACACGTCGGAGGACGCACGTACGAATTTCGAAATCGCGCGATTATCGAACGGACTTTATTTATTTCCCTCAGCGAGCTAACGAGAGAGCTATCGCCGAGTCCTTGAACGATAATCGGTATTAATTGGCAAACCGCGTACGAGATACCGAGATCTCTCTTTCACATTACTTAGCTCTTTCGTTTAATATACTGTTACTTGTCGGCGAGATAAAAAAAAAATAAGAAATAATATCCACTGCGATGACTGTGTGTTATTTATTTATTTATTTATTTTTTTTTTTGTCTCGAGATGCAAATCTGAGTTTCGATAAAAGCGCGCGATATCGGAACAAGAACGCGCGAGTTCCAAAACCCCGTACCCGAATAACAGCAATAAACGCTCAATGTTTTGCAATATTTAACAGACGTTATCGACGATTTACGTGTCTCGTATGATTGATATTCGACTATTCATTAGTAGTCTATAAATATTAGATACCTGCGCGCAATTATTTATAGATATATACCTTGTAAAATATAAAAAATCAAGTTTCGTAAGACTCGATGAAAAATACTATTGCTATATCGTGATTAAGTTCAACCGTAATAAATTGCCTATTTCTAATTAAGTGTAAATTGAATATCGTTGCCACGATATATATATTTTTTATGCGAAATCGACGAAGTCTTTCATGAAAAAAATCTACATTTACCGCAGCATCAAAGCAGATTAAAGAAGCGACTGTATTATAATATTAAGATGCGTACTCGTAAGATGTACGCAATTTAAAACGTTTCGTTTCATCAGAGCCTATCCACGATCCCGTTGTGTGTGCACCGTATGTTCTCCCCCTCTGATGGCGGTAAATGTTGGTAAACGAGCGGCAGTAACCGCGAAATCGTGCGCGTTTTCTCGTCAAGATAATTAATAACGCAGAGAGCTCGGTCTGATGGCATGAACGTCTGGCTACAGCAAGTGCGAATGCAATTAACCGAGTTCCGATCGTATATAAAAAGTAGTTAGTATGTATTTTGAGATCTGAGTCTCGCACAAGTCGTTTATCGATCTACTGTATGTACTGCCTTCGTGCAAAGACTTCAACTTGCATCGAAGAAACGAGTTCCTGAATCGGCGTAAATGTCTTAATGATCGAACAAGTACCACTTAACCGGAAATTTATTAAAGAAATAATTATGATCAAGTATTTGTATAAAGTATCTGAAACTTTTTGACAAAACCGAAGTGTGAAAGTAGATTAGGTCACGTTGAATTGAAAAGTCACGTACGTATTTTGCAAAATTTGTATTAAGTTATTAATTAATTATATAATTCGTCTCTCACGCGCTTATTGGTTTAATTGTCACGTCGATCTTGTCAAAAAGCTTTAGACTATATGCTTCAGACTATGTAAAGTCAGAAACTAATAATTTAAAAATACTTGAAACATTGACAATTATTATACTTAATATCTACACGTCTAATAATTATTTCCTCAACAAATGTCACTGCTCTACATCCGGTCATTTATCTTGTCTCGCAAACTTTTCACTTACAGTGAAAACGCACGGTGCGTGTAAGAAAGAGGAAGTTCCTGGACAAGTTATAGTTGCTTGATTTTCCCGTTAATTAAGATCAAGGTCAAATACTTTGACACTCGTTGCGAAAGAAAGCACACGATGCGAGAATATAATTAAAAGGAAAAACGTTGGAACGAGAGAGCGATGCTGTGTCGACATTTTCCTTAGCGTGGCTAATTATTGAGGATGTTTGCACCACCCGAGATTAATGTGTCAGCGCGAACTCGTGTAGTCTCTCTCGCCGAGCGAAGTATTGGTTTTCCGTTCTTCGACGTTATCTCACTTTTCGACGTCTTCGAAACGCGTAATGAGGGAACGCAGATTGAGACGTGCAAATATCTAATGATAAATAACGTGCGCCGGTACAACCTTTCTCGTAGCTTGACGAAAATCACTTGGAGATCTGTCTTCTCACAGTCTGAAATGATTAACGAACTCGAAACAAAATCTGCCCGAACTTTAGCATAACGACGTTAGCGAAAGAACCGGTTTGTCTGCTCGGGATGAAATGAATTTTTGATGCTTCCTCGTAATTTTAACATTTTGCTCGATTTGTGCATAATTTTCATAATATTGCGCTTTCACACACGTCTGTTCCACGACGTTGATGCACGATTCTGAAAGTGACCCCGGGTACGTCAAAACTCGAGAGTTAAATTGGCGTCCTCCGCGCATTAGCTAATGCAAAATGCATACAACTCGGGAAGATTGTCGAAGCTTTCGAAACGCGCGAATTATATGTCCAGCGACCAAGGATAATGATCTCGAACGCAATAATGATTCATCTAGACAGCGACTGACCGGCAAGGTGCAGTGGATAATGAATCAAACCGCATGTTATTCCGCGACTAACTGTATGAAACGAGAACGTTTCTTATGGAAAAATCTACTCGATCAGCCCACGTTTCTTCAACGTGAGAAACGTTGAACATTGACCTAGGCTTGAGAGAAATATAATAAGGCCGATTAAAGTCCGTGCGCTGGACGTACGTGAATAATATTTTTTAAAAAAAAGTGTAAATATACATTATAATTTAAATTAATTTTTTAAAATTCAAAAATCCACCAAGTTATTTTTTGCAATAGTTTTTTTCACGGGAAGCTGAAGAGATTATTTTCAATATACGAGATGTGAGTTGCGCGTATTTGATATAATTTTTCAAAATATAAAACTATTCGAATTAAAAAAGTGTGTGTATTTATTACACCTTAAAAATATTTCACGCATTTTTTATTGGCTCGCGGCTCTTTTATTGGCTTTATTATTGCTTTTATGGTTCGATACTAATGGAGTCACGTGTGATCGACCTAAGTTGTTACCAGCAATGACAGACATCAAGTAATATCGTATCTCGTAAATGAACTACGGCTACTCCATCAATTGCAAAAGCAAATTTGTTTCTTTGCAACTAGAATTTTGCGTGTAATTTAAATGCCACTGTGCGCCGTTGTTGTTCGCATTGAGAGGATAATATTTCATACACAGACCTTATTTCTTACAAAGGTGTGTGACGTACGTTGAATAAAAGTCCTTCCCATTACTTTCTCACACAAGTATAATCGTTCTCAAAGAGAATAATAATGATTCATACAATAATTAAAAAGAAAACTTGTAAAAATCTCCGTTTATCGACCTTTCATTGTGCGTTTCTCGGTTACACCGACAATTAATCACAGAAATGGTCTGCGATAATGACTGGTTGCTTTGATAATGACCGACGTTGCAAGCCGAGACTGTATGATTTTCGACTCATCCTGCATGCAGTCGATAGCGCGGAACGCCTGTAATTCTGGATTCCTCATCGGTAATCAATTGCGCGTTAAATAGTGCAAAGTATCTTATCTGTTAAAAATTATATTTAACATGTTGTAGATATTGACTTCCTAATTCTGAACAATTTTTTGAGGGATCTTAGAGATAAATCATCTTCAAATATTTAAAATATTTTCTGCATTTTAATTATTTTTGTCTCCTATCATCAAAATCGTTCGAACACTTCGTAAAACCAAGAACTTTTTTCGATCTTCTGCCTTGTGGACGTGCCACGACACAAGAGTCGTATAGAAGTCCCCCTCTTTCAGAAGAGGTGCTTTCGCGCGCGCGTATAAAGCCAGTGAAAGCGCCAGACGACCCTCCAGACCACCGCACAGTCCCGACAGCGACAGGAGTCTCCGCTGTATCGCACAGCGAACATTAGATTACCACCTGAGATTCTCTCTCGCGTGAGTTCGCACGCCGAACAGCGGTTTCAGAGAATCAAACAACGTGCTTGGTTTTGTTTCGTCGTGTTTCCGCGAACGTTTCTCGTCGTTCAACTTGTGACAGGAATAGAAATCATCCGTGAAGATGCGTCTCGCGGGAACTTTAGCTATTCTGCTACTCGTCGCTACCGAAATCTTGGGACATCCTCCGCAAGAGAGATTAATGCCAGGTATGTAATAATTGCTTTTGCAACATTATTGCACGCAAAAAAAAATACATGTCGGTATCAGACTGAATCCTGATTTAAAACGCTCGTCGGTGTGAAAATAACTAACGCTATTCCAATCCGAAAAAACTATACTCAGTAATTCTTACAACACATCGCGAAAGTATTAAATATCAAATTGTATATTGAGAGAGAAAGAAAGAGAGAGAAAAATTCGTCTTTGTTGTTCATGCTAAGACATTCTATATAGATGACTTTAAAGTTCATGGTTGAACCTTGCACAACGCGCGGTCGTCCAATGTACAGAGAACTCACAATGAGACGTCGCGATCGCAAACATTATGCGTTTCTATACGTATCGTTATTGTATTATCCAACAGTTACGTACGTCTTCAACGGAACGGCGGTTTCAATAACAGATAAATTATCTGTTCACACTATTGCTCTTCTTCTCAATCCATAAACATAAATATTGTAGTAATTTCTTTGTTGTGTTTAAAACTTATCTGTTTCATGAATGATCCCTTAACATTCTTCTCGCGTTGTGTTCATTCGAAACTTTGACATTTGTTCAATAAACATTGATAAAATGTGTAATTACAACACGCGTCACTCGAACGCATTGAAAAGTCGCGAGAAACGGTCTGTAAAACGGCCGTGTGCACAAGCACGTGAATTTACCTCGTCATAAACCACGATCACGAGATTCGCTACCTACGCGTGTATGTCATCGCCGTCGCTGCAAGCAACTTACAGCGGTTTGCAAGGACTTCAACTTTGTTGCATTTTGCCAGACGCGCTGACGTTAGAAGCAGGCTCGCCGGAATAGCGGATTTTAAATTGCAATCACAGAGTACCGTTTTAAGAAACAATGAGTTTGTCAACTTTCGGAAAAATATTATATCGATCTTTAATAATATTAAGAAAAGTTTGTAATTAATTTCTTATGATTAATAAATACTTTGAAGATTCCTGAAAACACTTTTAGCACTTAAAATATGCTTTTAAATAAATAATCTGTCTATATAAATAATTTTAGAAATTTGAATCTTTCTCAGTGTTCCAATGAAAAATTCTAACAGGCGCAATTTGCTTGAATTTAATTTAAAATCGTATTTTTCGCAAAATTTATTTACCATTGTATAAAATACGTCCCAGATTTATTTTGAAAATTCTGTGCAAAAGCGATGCATAAAACTTTGAGAACATTCTTGTGCACGTATTCTCGTACTTCAGCAAATTGGTTTTACCGAGATTGAACCCTCTCCGAGCGCGTTTATGTCGTAAATACGATCTCGCAATCGCGTAATAATTGTAACATTTAGCGTTCGCACTTTACACATGCGTGGCGCGCATATTATAAAATTCAATGCCGTTACATAGAACAGGACACATGAACGGATAATAACAATTCCATGTAGTCGCGCGCGAAGGAGTTGGTTTCACGTGCCGCACGTGATCCCATGTGCTTTTGCACGTGCCCGTTTATTGCCGATCGACGGCGAGTGCCGAGAGAAAGACGGAGAAGGAAAATCATGGTTGTTCGCCTTTCTTTTCGTGGCGGCATTTAATGCCATCGAAGGGAAAAGTGCAACAACACCTAGTCACGTGCACTCGCCTCGAATCACGCGACCTAACATTCTGTCAATTAACAACCGCGCGCGCGCGACGTCTTCTCGACCGCAGCTTCGCTTGGTTCCACGGCGCAAGGCCGCGAATAAAACTCGTTCGTGTCTCGGCGCGATTAACTTTTGATCCCTCAGAAAAAGTGCGACGCGTACTCTCAAAATGAAAGTTTCAACGATATTGTTACAATTATTCTTTTGTAAGAGTGCACGACACACTCTGTTTGTGAAATTAAAAGACGAAGAAATATATTGCGTTTTCATCTAATATGTTATTTTCAACACGAGAAAGTGTGCGCACAAATGAAAGTTATACCGGCCCGGTGAGAGAACTAAGGTTCCGCGACATTGACACTGGAAGTCTCTCAAATCAGCCTTGTATAAGCGCAAGTGGTCGTTAAAAAGTGATAATGGTCTCCGATGCTAGTCGGAGCTAGTCGGCAAGGGAAGGAGAAAGTGTGAGAATTCAGGTGAGACTTTGCGGTGGTATTGAGTATTTTCCCGCGAAAAAAAAAAAAGAACAGAAAGGCGACGTGTATCCGTCATTGACACTGATTCACTTTCCCGTATCTAGCGCGCCGAGGTAAACTCGTGTTATATTTATGACATTCTTCAAATCGAATTAGCGCATGACTAATCCCGGCATAATATTCATGTATTCCGAGGTACATAGTGCCTCGCGGTAGATTTCCGATTAGCTGCAGCTTCCGGAGACACCACAACGTTCAACCCGCTTTTTCCGCGTTTACAAAGTACGAAGAAACGAACGAAACGCGCGAATTGAAACGCGTCGAAAGAAATTCGCGCGAGTTGTACTAATATTATTTTTGTTTTTTATTTATTTTCTTTTATTTCTTTTACTTCACACATGGTTTGCAATGCGCTGCTAAGAGCAGCGGGAGAATCAAGTCGTTTGAAAATGTGAATTTTGGTACGCGTATTTTCTTTAATTCCTTCGCGCGTGATTAATATTACCACAAAAGTGTTACACGTTACGCAAGTAATTATCGGAGAAACGTGTGTACACGCGATAAAAGTAGACTTGCATTATATATTAGTAATAAGTGACCTTCCATTCTTCAGACACGTGACTTTGCTTTAACACGACAGTTAAAGAGATTTACCGAGATTTTTTATATGTACCGTTAGCAGAATAAAAGAACCACGTACAAATCTTATAGGAAGTGGCTCCCGGTCAAATTTGCTGTAAATAAAGCACGATGCTTCCCACAACGCTCCGATCAAAAAATCTCGCGGACAAGGTCCGAAAATGGCCAGCCTTCAACGTACTGGAAAAAAAGTAAAAAAAATATGGCCAATCGAATGAATATAAGTAACGCACGCAAACATGCATTGCACGGCCAGTTCTCAATAACCTGAAAACTGGCCACTCTCGAACTCCGCGTCCACGAGAACCCCCGGGCAAAACGCCACGGAAAACATCACACTCCACCTGCAGCCAACCTGACCGAGAGTTACCCTCCATAAGACCTGTGCGTGACTCTTGTTTGCAATTTTCTATAAAAAAACACAAAAATAATTTTTATATACTATAATCTTGCAATATTATTCCGCATCTTGTTCGTCATGGCCTTATTTGACAAATATTTTGAATAATTATTAACTAAATCAATTTTTCATCGCTTGTGTAGATTGACGTACTAAATCTATCTTGTACAATCTATCTTCGTGTAATTAAACAAGTAGTACGATTGTCAGGTTTTCCTGATCTAACGACGAACAGTTTCAGTGACATTTCAATTGTACAAAAACGAGTAATGACTATGATCGGCGGTTTTATAGAATTGCTTACACGTGTATCTCGATCCGGCTAATATAATCGAGATATAAATTCGTTGTTGGGCGCGGTTTCGTTTTTTTGGCTCTACTTTCCACGATTCACGATCGTGATTCGATACTCATGGGATTTTTACGCCGTCGTGCAATATCGCCGTTCGCCTCATTGCCGGCGACAAGTGGGTGAATTTAAACGTCAACTTTCTACCGGGCGGTTTGACCATAATCAATGTTATTAGTATCGACGTTACTGCGCGCCCGATGTCAGACAGATTTACGGCAATACGAATATGTTAATTAAGTCAACGCGGAAAGGACCGCCCCGGAGGACCGCGCCGCGATTCATCGTAATTCGAGCAATTAACGGTGTTAAATTGTCAGTGCCACAAACCGGCGTGATTGATAGCGAGGCATTTTAAGACGGAGACCGACTTCGGCTACGTATATAACTCCGCTCTGCAGGTTTTGTTTTATCACAAGAAACGGCAAATTCTTTCTCGGCAATTATTGAGTGCGCCCTAAAGCCAGCCCTCTTTCTTCTCCTTTCCACTCTCGATGCGTTTGTGAAACCGATACGAAAGTCTAATTGTTATTTCGCTTACTTTAAACACGGGAACTGCGAAACTATGTATTTCCTGTTGTGCAATAATGTTTAATTCATTATTTACTGCAAAAAAGATTCATGCGGATTTTAATTATCCTTTTGCTTCGGTTTAACTTTCTCAGCGATTGCTCGAAAATATAAACTTTGTGTCAAGGGTCAGGTGTGTCGCGTATTCGAGATAAGTATACGCGAAGTACACGCGGAATTACTTTTCGTTTGTTCGCGAGAATGGTTGTTTATTTTACCGGTACACACACACACACACACATGGTGCGCAGCGCGATAGAAATTTCCGCAATATACGCGTTTATTCTCGCTCGCTTTTATGCAGAATTCACGTGCACGAGAGCGTGGCCGACGGTGCACTGTCCGGTGCACGTGACGAGCGCTTGCGATATGCTTTGCGCGCGGTCACGTGCACCAGTCGCGCGCTACCGTCTCGCCACGATAAATCGAGTTATAGGATGTGGCATTTATGAATCTCGGCGAACCGAACAAGCAGGAAAAAATGATGCTACACATTGACACGAAATTATTTAGATTGTAAAAAACGCGTTTTACGAGAACCTTTTAATTTAAACGTCTCAATCCTAACCTGAGTTAACATTATGTTGACACATGGTAATAAGTATATTTTACTGCACTCTGTGATTGCGTGAGTAATTTTTTTCCCCTCTTTCTCTCTCTTTCAGCGGAATTTATTATAGTAATAACTTATCACAATAATGAGATTTTATTATGTCTAAACGTACACGTAACTTATTCGTGTAATTTAGATTGCAAGTTTGTTAACAACAACGATATATTTTATCTTACGTTACGATGCTACGTGTCGGCGTTACGCTCGCGCGGCAATAAAGTTTCGTCGCGCGTATCGTGGTAAGCAGCGGTAAAATAAGATAAAAAAAAAAAAAACAAAACAAAACAAAACAAAAAAATAAGCTGCAAGAAATACGGGACAGAACATGTATCTCTGCTTCTTCGGGCGTTTAATTGCGTTACCGGCAGCACAGCGGCCGTAATTGGACGGTGTTCGGCGCGCGGTAAAGGCCGTTCGAAATTAAAACACTGATAATAACCCTTATACCTTAACAGGAAACGGCTTCACGGCAAATCGTAATATACGACGTTGTTAATGTCTTCTTTCGCGTTTCGAACGCGGACTAAATAAATACCCGATACTGGCGAGAAACACGCTGGCACAGCGAATTCTTGCACGTTTTATTCCACGATATGTACGTGTATATCGATGCCGCGTGTGTGGCAACAACGGTTCGTTGAGGTTCTATCTATCGCGACCAACGTCGGCCCCGACGTCGGCGTTTCTAGGTCGGAGCTCATGTTGCGCCTAATAAGTAATTACGCCGGTGAACGCGCGCGAACTACCCGCGCGCTTGACCGCGCGCGGACCCGGGAATGCGGTTCTAAATCCACCCCGGGTTCAATTTTTACGTTTGCACCGATGAGTGATTAAATCCGAGACAAGTTGTTGCGCGAACACTGTGTTTACGAGATGGTTGAACACATTCGATATTTTTGAGATATTTATTTCTGTACTTTTGCATATTGACAACGCCATAAATATATCAATCTCGCTTTTCAATTCTTATGTAAGCGAAATTGTGTTACTTTCTTTCTGCAATCGCCCCACGACTTCGTTACCGTGATAACATGTTAATTAATCTAATTAGAACCAACGTTCTGCAAGTAATTAATTGTTTACTTTCTAGCAATAATTTAATATGGTCGATAGCTCTATCTCTATCTCTCTATCTCTCTCTCTTTCTTGTTTTATAGTCTATATATCGTGTGTAGAAACTGCATGTTAAATAAATAGTGAAATTCCGCGTACATAAATTCGCGTTAAGCTGACATCTGAGTTTCGTGAGAGAGGCCGAGCTCTCGGAAATTCTCTCTGACATGTTAACATCGCATCTGGTTTGAAGAAGCACGCTGTGATCTCATCGTGGTATCGAAGCGCGCGTGATATTGTAATACGTCTCGTGTTAACGGTGATGACGGACAGTTTCTCTTGGCGACACGTCGCATTTACGTGATGCTGAACGAGAGCCAACCCACCTGAGACTTCGGGGTCAAACAGTCAACGCTCGTGCGTGTCATGTCTCGTACCAACGTCCTGTCATCCTTGAACGTAGAGATGCAGTCGTGCTTGCCTTAAGAGGCGAACAAAAGGGACGCGATAATGAGCAACTTCTCGGACACGCGAGGAATTAGCGCCTACGTATCTCATTATCGACATTTTTTTTAAACGTTCCTCTAAATTAATGACGCATTGAAAGCGCATTGCGAAACCTATCGGCCGCCCATCATTTGCACGTCATACCTGTCATTGTGCTTGCACAAATTTACAACTGATTGTTACGCGTTCGAAACTTCGGCATGTGAAAAGTGCGTTTGAGTCATTAAGACGTTACGCGTAATAAGGATGCCGATGTTCGCAAATTTATTGTTCATTAGACATTAAAATTTAAAATTTTTAATTTTACATACGTGTGTGTGTGTATGTTAGTGTTTATATAGCTTTACATCATTAGCTCACCGTCCTTCGTTCAACTTCACGTACGTGCATGACACTTGTTTGCCAACGCGCAAACAATTTTAATGTGCAACAGACACTCTTAGATTTCTCGCAAAGATACATGTCGAATATATTTGTATGAACATTTTATTAGCCTCTAATTGCGCATCTGTGAAATTGATTTCGAACTGCGTAACCGATTATAAACAAACATCTTGTTACCGGGTGTTTGCAAAGCATATTACCTGAATATTTAATTATTTTATATAATAGATTTGTTTTTTTTTTTTTTTTTATGAGACTATGTGTCGCTAACAGGCTTGCGATTCGAAACAACGATAACCATCTAATCAATAACGCCATCGATAGACGCGGCGAGTTACAGACATTTCCACTGAGAGATTCGAAAATCAACTACCGAGACCTCTATCGCACCTCTCTCGAGCCGTTCACATTTCATATCACGCGACACGTAACAAACATTTAGAATGTAGCAATTAAATATTGCTGCTAATTATCGTTGCGAACAAAATCGATTCATTTATCAGCCCGTACAACATTCACTCGTAAGTTTTAAATTCGCGTACGTAAGAAACAACAGACGGACTTTTGGAAAAACGCATATTATTCAAGATCTGAGATCTTGAATGATGAAAATGGAGATTATAATTACAGAAATGGAGACCACTCGCTTTTTTTTCGACGCAGGTCGCATTTTTCTCGATGAACGAAGGCAAGTGTCTGTTTTTTTCATGCGGAAAATTGTCTGACTTCTTAATTAAAAGCGAGTGTGTGTTCAAAATGCAAATGCTTAAACCGTGTATACACGGTTTAATGTAAATTTATGACACATCAGGAAAAAAGAGAAAGAAAGATACTAAACGATTCGATTTATTTCCTGGTATGCGATATAGAAAAAAGAAGCAGAGAGAGAGAGAAAGAGAGAGAACGATGATAAATAGTGCAATAATTAAGAATATGCGCGCATATCGTCGAACGAGCTGCTCATAAAAACAGCTGATTGATATTGAAAAATCCGATCGTATTCTTAATATCCATCTCTCCGGTCCTAAATTACGGTTATACAATCGTTCCGAGCGAAACATACGTGAGCAATTTCTTACGTACGAAAGAAAATGCGACGACCATCTCATATCTCTGGCACCGAACTATCACAAAATCTTGAAAGCAAGAACAAACGGTTTTTCAACGTCGATAAATACCGCGCATAGAAATTTCATTACACTTAATTAACGGTTACTTCAAGCAACCGTCTCCGGTATTCGCTTCCTACAGGCAACATTGACGTCCGCCCGTTTTGCAATTAAGCGATACGATTTAATCGTTCTGCGTGGCAATAAACGCTTCTCTTGTGTCAAAAGAACAAAACCGCGGCGTTTTCGCAACGGAATTACGTTCGCCTTTCGCTCGCGCGCGCGCGCATCAACGCCTCCGCGTGAAAACGCGATTGTCCCGCGAGACGCATAATAGGTAGCCGCCGTACGGTCTTTCGTCCGACGTCGATTAGGATCTAAAGAATCCGATTATGTGGGTCACTCGTGATTGAAGGATAATATCTATGAACGAGCAT
This sequence comes from Pseudomyrmex flavicornis, assembly GCA_014825475.1. Taxonomy (NCBI): domain Eukaryota; kingdom Metazoa; phylum Arthropoda; class Insecta; order Hymenoptera; family Formicidae; genus Pseudomyrmex; species Pseudomyrmex flavicornis. The sequence goes on from QVNW01001546.1 coordinate 45,314, forward strand.
AACACTGTGCGTCGAACCGTTCTTTCTTCGTCACGAGACGCGCGACGACTGGTTGCCGTTTATTTTCAAGCAAATCCGCTCTAGAATGTCCGAATGTGTGTATAAATAAATAAATAAGTGATTGTAGTGCGACGTGTTTTATCTCGATATTCGTCGAGAGAACGAGAGATATCCACTGTTAGCTCAAAAAAGTCTCTACGCTACGTACATATCATCGAGATGATATCGATTTCTCGCCGAAGAAGTCGTAAAAGTTTTTATGAAGGTGATTCGAATCACATTGGCACATTTTCCAAAGGTAAACCTTGCCACTTCGAGTTATGACTCTTTATTACACACGCACACACGTGCGTGATTATCGGTTTTTAGGGGGTTCGCATTACGCCTGTACGAATTACGCCTTTCGTAAAGCCCATTCAAGCACTACACAGCCGTGTTCAAATATATTGCACTGCTGTTTGACCGTACAAAGATGCCAATGATTGGCGCGCTTGTTGTTGATTTATAGAACATTACGAAGTTACGACCGTGGTATAATTAAAACCATCGCCTCCGCTGCGACTCGTGTCTCGTTATCGCGCTCCATTAGCATTCCGCTTCGGACCAGATCGCATAAATTATTTCCCATCGCCTGAGCGGTTTTGTTCGCGGCGCGCGTCTAATGATCCCCCCACGGAGAGAGAGAAGGTCGCGATGCCATAACTCGTCGTTCTCTGACTCACGTTTACTCGAGAGATTGAGAAAAACCAACGGATTTTTTCCGCTGAAGCCACGCTTGACCTTTGGAGGCGACTACAATAAGTCGGAATCAGGCGAACGAAGCGTAAACACGGTGTAAGTCAATCGAGCGGATCGAACCGCGGCATTCACACTTATATGCGCCGCTCCGTGGAATAGAATCGCAATGAAAACCCGCAAATAGGAGAAACAAATCGTTTTGTTCGATTTGAATCATTGGTGCGCGCAATTGGTGCTCGATCGAAACGCGCGAAAAATGCAATCAAGTTTGATTTCATTTGAGATTGTAACGCGCGCCAGTTTTGAAATCCCATTTGATTCACATATATCCACGCCTATATCCATGTAACGCTATAATCGAAAAGCGCGCCAATTAGCGGCACCAAATCATTTCGCGAGACTCGAAGCGAGAGACTATCGCGGAAACATAATAGAAGCTGAGGTTCCTGCTGAGCACATATAGTTACCATCATTTACGTCGAAGAGCTCTTAGATTCTTTTTCTTTCGGGTTATTTATCGGCAGTTCGCGGATTTTCTCTCGCCGCAGTTCGAGTATGTGTATTACTTTGGCCTTTAATCGATCGTAAACGCGAGTACATACTATAATAGTAAAAGAGTTAGGAGAGAATTTTTTTTCACGTAGAACCCATTCCTCTCTACTTGTGTACCGACACAGTTCCGGGACATTTGTACATAAATTATATAGATGCGTGTGTATGTTTCGCGACGAAAAATCGATCACTCGGAGAAAGTGAGACGGGAGATACAGGAAAGGAAAGATAGGGCAAAAAGACAGCCGTTCGGAGGGATCGGAGCGAACTGCACAGCGAAACACAAGTTAGGAAATCCTGGTAAATATTGCTACATATATATATAGTGTCTGTGGTAATTACAACAGAAATAGGCGGACCGTTCTTTCGCGTCTCGGCATCAAGTGTGTCATGCAATAAAGTATCTTCCAGGATTTATAACGCGTTGCAAAACGAACAATCTCGACTTGTTCGCGCGACAGACGTACAAGTGCCGGCGCATCGTGAAATTGGGCGATTAGGATGTGCTTGCGCAATTCGAGCGTTATTGAAGCAGCACTGTCGTTACACATCCAGTGCGTAGTTAATCTTCTTCTTATATTCGTTTCTCTCTCGTGTGCGAATTTCCACATACACACATGTGAACATACACATAGTGTCGTCAATCGCGTTGTTCATTAGCGCGCGGATTAGCAGTATCTTGAATATTTTTTTTTTTTTTTTTGTAGCATATTCTGTGCGTACAGATGTATCTATTCACTAGCAACGCAAGCTGACATTCGTATGATGATGTATGACGATAAAATGTTTTCGAGTAATTGAATGTCTAAATATTATAGGAATAAATATTATAGGAACATAAATATTTTAAAAATCCTTGATAATAATCGGGAAAAATGCAAAACTTTGCCATAAGTTAACACTTAATAAAAATTAAAATTCTCGGCTGCTTCTTTCGAAGTGGCGCCAGCAAGCTGTCAATTGATTAAACAACTACTTTGCAAATAAAATTGCAACGAACAATTGCTCATTATATTGAATTAGAAACGCGAGTGAAATGGAAGTGAAGAACCCGTCGTAGTAGCTACAGCTCACCATCGCTCTTTACCCTCCCCCCCCCCCCCCTGAGATTTGCAACGCTGAGTCGATTCTGACGCTCGTCGAATCTAGGATGCACGCGCGCGTTTCCATCTCATTGCACTCACAACGACGGGTATACGCTTCGAGATCCGCGTGAACTTTAGCCAGTCCTTGAAATCGAGTCCTTCTCTACAACGTCCGATGCATACGCGGCGTATTCGTGACTCGTCGCAATGATAAAGTCGCCGGCAAAAGTCGTCACGATTATTTTACCTATCTTTCTTCTCGTTCGTCATCCCGCACGCGGCGCACGATCTCGTGCGACCCGTCATCCCTGTCGATCTCGAGAAATAAATCCAATCGGTGATCGTGACGACTTTTTTATTGACTCGTGCCTCGAACGCTTGAGCTGATCTGAAGCAGCATTCTGTGATCTCCGCTGATCATCATACGTCGAAAGAACTTTTGAAAGGATTTTCGATCAACCTGTTACTTGAAGACATAATCTGTCCTTTTGATAATTTTTTAAATTACTATTTTTTTTTTTAATATTTATTAAAATTACTGTTTTCTCTCGCTTGTGTGACATTATACTCTCGATTCTTTTTTTTTTTTTACACTGTCAATAAGTTTAGTTTGACATAGTAATCTAATCTTGTCATCTCAAGAATTTCGCGACGTAGAATAATAAAACACACAGCCGGTGTCTCGTTGTTTAGATGAATCAGATTAAGATATAAAGAGTGCCAATAATAATCCGCGATATGCATCTCGCGCGCACTCGCCGCGCGAAACGTTTACGCCTCCGATAGTTCAGCATTCTTTGTCGCATAATTGCCGACCGTCGCGCGTTTGATCACGAGATCTCGCACGCGGCTTCAAAAAGGCACTTGCCCTTTCGCGGCAGTCCTTGAATCGAGCTTTCTGGAATGCAATTCACCGAGCACATTGTTCGTGACTCGCGCGGAAATAAAAATCGCAGAAATTTATAGACTTATCTCTCTCGCGCCTTCGTCTGCCCGTTACGGCGCAGATCATTATCCGAAGATGTGTGTTACCTTCTTGTTCGGGTCATTTTAAACCCATCTCAATATTTAACGGCTATTAATTTAAATAGAAATTAGCTTTTACTCGCAATATTTCTTACTTTTCTCTTTACTTTCTACTTGTTTTCAAAAATTTGCATTTGGTCATAACGATCTCATCGATCTCTCGGTTCATTCAGCCGCGAAATTTAATAGCAGATCAGTACGGGGAAAAATTAAATACAGAAATAAACTTGTCTCAAGATGCGATGTTACATCTTCGAAGCGCGTGTTTCCGCGATTTTCGCGCAGCAACGAATCTTCGATCTACAAATTTTTGTATGTTAAAAAAAAAACGATCTTAGAGAAAATCGCAGTCTCTAAATCCCGCTGTGTGCAATCACGTTGTGCAACAAGCGACTCGCGCAACTTGAGATAAGAACTCACACCGTAACCGTCTGCAATTTGTCGAAGAAAGAGAACTCTTCTCTCGGTGAGTTTCGTGACGCGCTAAACTTTATTGCCGCAATGCGAGCTGCGATTGCAAAACAACGCTTCTCAATGAATTTAGATTTGTGCGCATCAGAACAGAAAAATGTGCGGAACACTTATACTGTTTTTAGAATCGAAAGCCGAAGTCTCCGAATCGCGACCGACAAGTTTGATTATCCGTTCGATCTCGTGCCTCCTCCGCGAAGGGCACTTGTCGTTCTATTAAACGCAATTTATTCGCGCGCAATGCTCGAAGTAACTACCACGTAAGGTGTGTGTATTCGCGATTTAAGTCACGGCTTTCCTCATTTCGCGTTTCGTGTTAACTCGCAATCGCGCGCGATCACACGCACGCGTTGCCGGACATACGTGGTAAGCATCGCAACGAAGTTCTCGGTTATTAAGACCTAGATTTACGCGAAAGATAAGAAAATCTATTCCTCTTCTGTGATGACGTAAAGCTCCGCGCCGCTTTGGCAACGACGGCAGTGTTTTTGTACACAACTATCGAACTATACGTTACCTACTCGGCCGCTTTCGAAAGCGAGCGGCTATGTTCGTTACTACGGGCGCGCGATCCGCGTTTCCGCTTTTTCTCTCCATAAACATTCTTATAAATCCGATGACAGGAATTCGGTAAATTTCGCTGCCAAACGCGGGTTGAGTTTTTAGCAACAACGCCGCTTTCCCTCGCGCGACCCTGATCTTTTCAAGAGCAAAAAATTGTTGTTTGGCAGTGTGCCGTAAATTCGCGCACGGATTTATTATTATTGTACAGGCTAACATAAAATATTTTATATCTCTCTCCTACTTGTTTTTCTCTCATGTTTTGCGAAACATTCGCCTGTACTTCGGATATGATATTTCTATTAATTAGCGAGCAAAACTAAATTGACGTCATTGATGCCGGACTTAATTAAATCGTTTTTGAGAAGAATGAGTTCTGTGTAATTACGAAGCGAATTTGTATGATTTTGCATATCTCGTTTTTGCGGATCAAAATTACAATGTGACAGAGCAAATTGGTGGAACTGGAACTGATTTCGTTTCGCGAGTCAGAGCGTTCGCGAAACAAACAGGCGACACGTGCACGGATGAGCACGTGCACGTTTGGTGGCCTACATGTTTAGTGAAGGGTTTTGTACACCCGACAGTACATCGACGGTCCAATCATGCACAGTAACCAGTATAATTTTCATACATCTAAATACATTAGTTTCGATGAAACACAAATTATCAATGTGTACGGCGTAATTACTATGTAATTAGAGGCAGCGCAGAAAAGTTTTGCTCCAGAAACTTATACGTCAGAATCTAAAATAATTATATTCATTATATTGGGATTCATTTGCATAAATAATTCCTGCGCGATTTTGCACGTGAGAGCGGAGCGCGATTAGTTATTCGCACGTGATTTCGTAAAATTTGCGAGCACGATCGACCGTGTTTTCTGCGAGAAAAGGAACAGTGGTTCAGTACCGAAAAATATTTTAATAATACATTTAATGTTTTTCAATTAAAAAAAATATATATGGCAACTTGTACAGCCGGTCGCGATAAACTTTCCAAACAACCTAATGTATAAGATACGTTACTACGATGCTAAAAATATCAATTATGAGATCTTCTCTTGTGTGACCGGCTCGTGACTTAATGAGGCGAAATTGTCCGAAAAAAGCGAGACAGCGATTACGTTCGAACGCACTGCTGATCTATCGGTAGCCGCAATGTTTCAAAAGAGAGAAATTATTGTTTTCACACCCTATGTTCGCGTAACAGCGAGGCAACGATTTTATTACGCGCGATCGCGTGTGTGTATCGCGTTCGTGAAAGGCGCGTGGAAAATATAAATCGACCGATTATATATGTCGCTCCGATCAATAAAGCCAAACGTACATAAGTTCTCGAACTATATATTGCGTGCGTCACGATATCCGTTGACGCGTTTATTCGCCGCGGGTCCAGCTTAATTTGAGTTAGCGATTTCGTCTGTCACAATATTTCATCGTTCGTATTGGCCAAGCGTGCATTCGAATCTCGATTGCCTGTTATTTCTAATACAGTATTCAGCTTTGGCTCTGCGTAGACATTCTGTGCACAAAGAGTCTAATCACGGTGTGTAGACGGAACGATCGTTTCAATTACGAAATCAGTCTCCGTATCGAGTCACCGAGAATAACGAACAGTGATAAAAAAAAATGTATTCAAAAAATTTCAAATTTAAACAGAAAATATAGACGCACGTTTATATTTTCAATATTTTTATAGTATGATTTTTTTCTACAGAAAGAAATTTTTTTACTTTACATTGCGCGAGATTTGCTTCTTCACAATTTCTCTGTACTGACAACAAAGCATCGATAAGTAAATAAATTTCTCCGAACGAGTCTGAACCCGCTGTTTAAAGTAGCTTATCGGTAAATCAACGGATCCGCCTACCGTTCGCGCCGAGAGTTCGCGCGCGAAAAAAAAGCGCTTTTCGCTCGGATTATCGTTCGGCGAATCCACGAACGCGAAAGCGTTTCACCGCGCGAGTTATATCGCCGATTTCCGGGTGTACGGCGGCGGCGGCGGTGGCGGCGTGATACGTGAAATTACATGCCACGTATAGTATCGCGAATTTCGCTATCGTCCTCCGACGCGAGAACGTTTCTTGAAAGAAAACGCTCGAGTGGAAACACGATGGCGTGCGGTTTCGTTCTTCGGCGGTGACTTATGTACTGTCAGCTCTCGCGCGGAGCTCACATTAAACACTTTCTCGATCCCGATCCTGCTTAAAATACTCGACCCTCGAGGATCGCGCGATAAGAAGCCGGCGGATCGCGTTACGAAACGTACAATGCAACGATCTTCCTTCCGCGCGCGCGCGCGCGCGCTGCCTCATGCGAAATCGCGTTCTGGACAGTTAACGCTTGCACATGTCATGATCATTCGAAGAATTGTCGAGTTCGAAGTGACTTAAACGGATAATTGAGTATCAACCTTCGCTCGTGCATGACTGTAAATGCAAATCAATTTATATAACTGACGGTTGATAGATCTCTACACGCCGAAAAAAGAAATTTACTTTTTTTCAAGAAAAAAACAATTTCATATAACGTACTTAAAAAAAAAAAAACAAAATTATTGCTAAGAATAATTCATGTGAATAAATTATTAAAATAATTTTATATGAAAAACTAACATGTAATTCTCTTCGAATGAGATAAATAAATGATTAAAATATATAAATAAATTAATTGTCTTTCTCTCGCTGCTGGTTTTTTTTTCACGTAGATTCAGCTACCAACTATGCAATCGATTTCGAGCATTGCAATCGCAAGCAGAGTTGCATAAGACGGTCTCTATCACACACCGCGAAGTATCGAAGGCATTTGCCGAAGAATGCTTTAAATATCGCGGTAAAGATTTTTGCTACGCGCCGCACTTTCTATCCTTTGTACCGAACAATTACGTCGCTGCGCAAAAACGAAAAAAAAAAAATGAGAAACCCGGATGCGATCTGCGCGCACGATTGGTACGCTTCGAGAAGGAAAACTTACACACACGCGCGATTACAAAGACTCGTCTCTCTCTCTTCCTTCCGCCACCAGCTATAAGTTTCATGTAACGGTTGAAATTCAACGAATATATCTCAATGTTTCACTCTAGTTGTGTATACAATTTTTAAAAGTTGACAATATTATTATGACGTGCGAAAAAAAAATTATTACGAAATAACGCCGTTATTGTTTATAGAGCAGCTTCGCTAAGCGAACTCGCGCGAGAATAGTAAACGAAAACGGCGACATTATGACATCGGATTAGATAACGGAGGAGTCATTAAACTCAAGGAAGAGAAAAGTGCCGCGGGATGGAGCGGGCACGAGAGGAGAGCGAAGCCAGATGGAAATCGTGCGATGCGCGATTGCGCGCCGAGAGAATTTCAATTTGTCTACTCGGAGATCGCACGGAAACCAGGTGGCGAATAACAAACAGTCTTCTCCATTCATTTGCCAGAAAATCAATTAACGCGAGAGAGAAAAATAATAATAGAAGAAAATAGACGAACCAAATAGGGTATGCGCCTTCGGGTGAGAAATAATCGAAGAATCATCAATTTTCTCTGACATGCGAGAAAAGTCGAAGATCCTTCCATTATAGAAATGCTTCGCTTGTTGACAGTTCTAACAATCGCGAGATTTGAATCAACGATTATCATCCACGACGCTCGCGGTCAAACAGTTCTCCTCTGTGCGATTATCCGCGTAGTTCGCGGGATTATCCGCTGTTATGACGAGACTTCGCGGACGTTAGGCAAGATCGCGGACACCCGACGCTTTCCATTTTATTTTATCGTCTCTCCCGCGATTTAATTCCAGAATAACGGACGCTCGTCTCAACGCGGCATACATTCTCCGGGCATGTATCCCCGTCTATTATCTCTCGTTAGGATATCGCTCCTTTGATAGAAACGCGAGATAAGAGATTTCCACCGCGCGACTTGAGACAGACCGAGTTTTACGGAGCGTATTTCGGAGCGACACCGCACGATCTTCAAATAAACGAATATATACGGAGCATGCGAATTCGCGAATAAATCTTTTATTATTTAGAGATGTGATATCTCGCGTCTTGCGGCAACACACCCGCGGCGAATTGGGAAATAACGAGATTTTGCACAACGCGCGTCTTGTGTGTCGTCGGACACGGGGATTTCAATTAGCAGGAAGTTTCGTTAACTGATTATTTAGTCAGGAAGTTGCGGATTTTTAAGCAAGGAGGTTAAAGCGGTGACGATATGTTCTCTCCAAAAGTTTATTTTTGCAATACCTGAATATAATTGAAAAATTGACGAAAAATTATTACGGAGAAAATTATATCGCTCGATTTAATTAATTCGTTTCAAATTCCGCAACTTCACGGATACGCGCAATTGCGCGCATAATTATTCGACAAAATAACAATCGCTTAATCAGTCACACTTGACAACAGATTCGAAACTGACGGAACGGCGCACACGTGAATATAATAATTATTACTGAAACGCGCGCGAGATAACATTTCGTACGTGCGCGAATGCATTTCCTCTCCAAAGTCGGCTGCGCTCTCGCGGCGAGAGGTTTGGCTACATGGTAAAATGAACGTGTGTGTGCCAATAGCTTGCGCGATAATTACATCAATTATCCGCGTACAGAGAGAGAGACGAGCCGGTGCCGAGAGTTTCACTTCTGTTTCCCCAACGGCTGATTAAACAAATTCGATTGAATACCCGCTGGCGTTTCCTAAACACTCGATTGTGTCGCGCGTAATTTCACCCGCGTTCCCTAACTTTCCTATTGCGACACGCGCAATAATAAATTCTCTCGTATCTCTCAACGATTCTCAATGGAAAACGTGTTCGTGAACCGACGACGAGGCGTTCAACATTTTCTTTTACACCGTTTCGAGACTACTCGGCGCGATCGCGAGTTTAAAATGCTACGTACTTTCTTGCTCGAATTGTGAGCTCGCAAGAAGCGCGATTACATCGTGCTTCAGTAAATTGCGGCGTCTAATAGTAATTATCGTCCGTGTAATCTCTCTTGTAACACCCGCATTATTATTACCATCGTTCTCGTAACACCGGCGCGAAATTATTTTGTTACTGCTTGACAATCGCTCCGCGATGGAGCGATTTCAAACAACGTGCGCAAGTGGCGCAAGTGCGATCTTTGTCGATTAAAAACTGTCGACTTCGCGTCACGTGGTTCGACAAAAATTTTCGTTAAAAATGATAAAATGGCCTCGCCGGTCATTGTCGAGAGCAGATTGCAGGTTGATCTCGACGTGGTCCGGCGAGCGTAAAATCGACTCGAAAGTATCAGTACTCGATTTCTTTTTGCGCAGTCGCGCTTGATCAGCGCGTTGAAACCCGAGAGACATATCGACCTTCTCTTTCTAAATCCTTTAATTCAATTGCGCCCGAGATTGTGCTTTGAACAATTACATAAAAGCGTACGAAAGGATTTAAAGCACCGTTGAAGGTGGGTGTCAGATGTGAGCTCGCGTACTTAATCGTATCTATCGATTTCGTTTATTGAATCAATCAGATCGCGCGCGTATCTGATCAATGGTTACAAAACGACGAGTACGACAGCCCGTTGTCGGAGTAGTGACAGTTAATTGCCAAGCACCAATAGATACTAAAATAGAGTTCCACGCACGCAACCGTCAGTTGTCGTATCAGCGATAATTAATTATCGTTCATTGCAACGTGTATGTGTGTGTGTGTGGGAGAGTATACGTGAATAAATTGGTATGCACGTAGCATTTCAAGTTTCGTATTCCTACATTAGCAAAAATAAATTATTCCACTGAATTGCCGCTGATTGAATAACTACTGTATTATGAGTTGCAACATTTTTTACGCTCCAAAGACGAGAGCACGATAATCTTTATGACCCGTAAAAAAATCTGTTGCGCAACATCAACAGCAAGGGAAGCTTTTTGTGTCTATATATAAAGAGTAATTCTGAAAATTTTATTTTTATTATTTTTTTATCATTTCTTTTAGATTATATGTATATAGGTGCGTCAGTCATATCAAATTCCGATATCGGTATTCGAACTAAGACGCAATTAATAAAGCGATACGGATCGTTTCTCAACACATTATCTCCGAACGAGCGGATGATCTTTTTCGACGTCCCGGCGACGGGGTCGCTTTGCGCATCGTTTGATCTCTCAATCGAGATCGCACCTTGCTGCCGATTGACTGACAACGGTGTAATTACCGGTGCGGGAGAGATCGAGCTATACATTATCGTCGGGTGTGTGCGGGAGATGCAAACGTCTAATGAACGAGTCGTCTCTTCGCGACTCGGTCACGTGTCTAATCGTGAAATTCTCGTACTGCAGAGGTTCGCGTTTTCTTTTCTTCGCATTGCGACGATCTCCGACTGATATCATTTACCAGTCATGCCTTTACATGCAATTTAGAAGTGGGGAGAATTTCTCAAGGCAATATCTAAGTAATGACTGAACCGATAGACTTCTTTTTGGACTCGTTCGATTCGC